>CM076584.1:995073769-995376510 GCA_034641835.2 Pinus albicaulis
CTAGCATTTGCCCCTAAGGGTGCAAAGGTACACCGAAGGATTAGACTTTGTATTAACTCTTGTGCCTATCAAAGAGTTTGGCCTAGTCGTGCGTGTTTTGATTGAGATTAACAATTGGCATTTTCAAATAAATTAAATGTTAAGAATAATGAAATACTATTTATAGTTTAAATATATAAAGAATTATTTTATTTTTAATAATTATATGTTAATTGATTCAAAACTTCTTTAATAATTATATGTTAATTGATTCAAAATTCATAACATCAATAATCTTATTTTATAAATAATTTTATTTAAGCTTAAAAAAAAATTTAAAAAAAAAAAAAAAAAATTAGAAAAAAATATATATAAATAAATAAAAATTAAATAAATTAGAAATATAAATATAAAACATATAAAATATAAATATAAATAAAATAAACAAATAAATAAATAAAAATAAAATAAATAAATAGATAAAACTAAAAATAAAAACGAATAAATACGTTCGGTTCCAACCTTACTCAACCTCCCACAGATGCATATATTAAATCATCCTCACACTTTTACAGCAAAGACACAAAACATTTGAAAACCTGTATACAGGTCATGTCAGAGTTTCACTTACTCCCAAACCAAACAAAAAAAATTTAAATTTTTTGTACAGCTGTGCGTACGCCGCTCCGTAAGTATAAGTAGGTACAGAGTCATTACCCTAAACGCATTCCACATCCGACGGCGGACAACAGGTTTCCACATCCGACGGATATCGCTTGCCTTACATGCATGAATGATAATGGGCGGTGGCGCGCGACGAAAGTGGTTTTCCAAAATTGTTGAGGGACACGCGTCACCTAATCTATGGAATCGCTTCAAACTCTCAAATACCGCTTAGTCGACAAAGCCGGTGCGAAAAAACTGCTGGTTGAGCGCTAAACCGCGTTCACTGTTCATCTTTTTGGTTCTGCACTTTTGCCTTGGGTGAACTGGTGAAGACAAGACACTTGATCCTTGGCCTTTATTGCTCTTCCAACGTTTTCATTTTCATAATAATAAACTCTTCCAAAACTTCAAACCAATATCGCAATCTCCTCTTGAGCAATCCATAATACTATTCGTTTTTGACTCCTTGCTCTCTTCTCTGCATTCGCATTTTTCCACTTGATTTAGATCCAAAGCCCAAGAATAAAGATTTCCATGGAGTCAACACAACGTGTTTTGAATGGTGCCCTGTTCAGTTTCCATTGCAGTTCTAAAAGTAACGGTGAGGTAAACCAAGAGAAACTGGTCAGAAGTTACAGTAATAAAACATCAGACACAAAATTAATTACAAATGCTGCAATGCTTTCAGTAAGATGGAAATCACCAAACTATCTTCATGACAGTAAGAAATTTTATCATTTAAAATAATGGTATCTGAAAATCACCAAACTGTCTTCATGACAGTAACAAATTTTATCACTTAAAATAATGGTATCTGAGCTTTTCTTGGATACCCATGGAGAAACCGATGTCTGCTATACTGAAATTTACATTGCCAATATATCACAATTTCCTTAACACATTGCCAAAGAAAGTCATGATCAGAGCCTTCTAGATCAAACCCCCAATGTCGAAATTCACTAACTGAAGATGATGAGTTGCGGCATCGGCTGAACTCGCATCCTGAAATCTTCAATCTCCTTGGCCTCATATGCAGAATCCTCTGCTTCATCAACTGTCCCAAGTTCTTAATATATTTGAGGTGCCACTTGAGGGGTTGCAAAAGTAAGACAGTGCAGGTGTTCAGCTAACATTTGCATATGGGATATTAACTTTATCCGGCCTTCTGTGAATGTCCATGATCAAAGCAAACAAAGCCTACACATTGTATGCCACTGTGGAGCAGCCCATAGAATGGCATGCAACATCTCTCCCTCGTTTACCCAAAGGTCCATACAATAGTCAAGAACTGTCCAGCCAAACAAAAGCCAATTTGCCTGTGTGTGATTGCAATGTTGCACAATCAAAGCTAGTAGCCCCGACTCTGCTGCCAACCAAATCTGGTCCTCCACATCAGATGTTACTTTTGTCTTGTCTGCAATTTTCCACGCTGTCTCTCTCTTTGGGCCTATAGAATTCCTTTTTTCCTACGACAGGGTCGGTTTGCAGACTTGCAGTATAAGGATGTCAAATGACGTGGAGTTCTTCCGGACCATCTTGCATGTGAAATTGGTTTGTCATTTCCATCGTTCTGGTTGGTACATCCTCCATGAACCAGATTCGCGAAGATGCAGATCCCGATACATTCTGCCATTTGTTTTCCTGTGGGCTTTCAACATATATATATGTACAGTACCTGCAGAAGCTTGCTGTTGAAGGAGTTGTTTACAGAGGAGATTGATGTCGCGGCAGGAGTTTGCATGTGCAGGAGCTTTCTGTCGAAGGGGGAGTTTGGAGAGCAGATCACTGTTTTCGGCATGAATTTGCGGCATGAGCTTGGAGAGGAGATCATGGTATTGCTGTCTGAAAAAGGAATTTGAGCATTCTGATATTTAAAGCTTGCTGTCGAAAGAGGAGTTTACAGAGGAGATGCTCCAGGCCTGCGAGTTAGCGGGGGTCGATATCCCTCGCTTCTGCTATCATTCCCGCCTCTCTATCGCCGGAAATTACCATATGTGTCTCGTTGAGGTAGAGAAGAGTCCGAAGCCCGTGGCATCTTGCGCCAGATTTCGGATCGGATTGCGGGTGTTTCGTCGAAACAAAGAGACCCGTGGTGGATAAGAATCTTGACCCTCTCGTCATTAAACCAGCATAACTCGTTGTCGAAATTTCACTGGTACGTGGGACACTGTTGAGATTTTGTCAGTAACGACGAATCTCTACAGTGTCGCTACAAAAAGCTCCACAATAGAACACCTTCGGTGTAATAAGGATATTGAACCATTTTTTATGGTGGAGGGGCAATGCACATGCATAGCATCGAGGCATGCCACATCGGTGAGTGACTCGGAAGTATAGTGGCATGCCACATGGTGACCACATCGGTGCCACATAGAAGAAAGAGAGAGATGACAACAATTAAATTAATGAAACTTTAGAGGACCATAAATTGCAATTATGAAGTCCAAATTGGGGAAAATTTCATATCATCGAACTCGTCTCGATGAGACGAATACAACAATGTCATCCATTTGAAGTTTTGAGGAAATTGAAAAATATCAAAATTTTTAGATCTCAATTTCCATAATGCTACCTTGGATCTTGGGTCAGCAGAGTAATCACTTTTTTCTAACCTATCTCGTGTGATGGGTTAAGAGGGGTTTTTTTACAGGGGGTACTAGAGCCAAGTTCAACACTTGGACTGGATGAGCTCTATCATGGGAAAATAATGGCTAGGTTCTTTCCAAGCCCTTGTGAATAAGTACTCTGTTAAGAAGTTGATAGAGAAAAGGGGCTTCATATTTAGTTTTAAAAAATGGATGAAGCAAATGTTTAGGTGTTAAAAGTTAGCCTGTGATTGATTGCTTGCATGTGTGGTTGATATGCTTACCTTGTGATTTAATTATGTAGCATAGTATTAACGATGGATATGATTTTATTGTTATTGATGTCCATAACTATGGTGGTGTACTGGCACTATTGGAAAAGTGGTTTACTTTTACACACTTGGAATAGGTATGTGTGTGAACCATTACATGGCATGAGGGATTTTGGAAATTCATGTGGCTGGTATTGCACATTTTTCTATCGATATTATATATATGTTGTATATGTATGTGTGTGTGTACATATATTGGATGGGGAAATCCCATGGCTCGTTTTACTAAAGGTATATTGTTTGAAAGTTAAGCAGTTGATAAATTCATGTTAGCGAGTGCAGTTCTTGCAATGCATCCTATTTATGAGTGTGAAAAAAAAATTAAGAATATGATCTATGCTAACGTGACATGTAGAGTCCCAACTAAATCCATGAAGTTACACATGTTATAATTGTTGGCCTTAATAAAGAGGCCAAATATTTTTGAAACATTTTAATAGCTAATGTAAAATGATAATGGTGGTATTAGTAAAGAGGTTGATTATAATTACTCTATTAGTATCGATCATAGATGGAATTATAACCTTTGCAATTGCATGATGATATCTATGATAATTTGGTTGTGATATATAGTTGATAACCATCCTATGGATGTATGAATAGCTATAGGACATCATGTTGACTTAACTTGGTTATATGACCACTGGTATATGTATTTTTATGTAATTAATGAACTAATAATTGAGTGTGGCAACACATGGGAGGAATAGAAGAATTGAGGGCTCAGCTCAAGGAATTGGAAATTGAGCTTAGGGTCTGTAAGGAATAGATAAAACAACTCACCATGAAACAACAAGAACTGAGCGAATGAAATTCTGAACTTCAAAAACATATGTAGGAATTCACATATCAAATTGAATCCTCAAAAAGGAAAGATGACACTGGCAGTAAGGGTCCCCATGAGAAGGGAAAGGAAAAGAGGATATTTTCCTATTGTTTCCATGGAGAAAATCACCTGAGAAAGGACTATACTCATAGGTAGAAAAAAAAAATAGTCCCTGTGAGCCACAGGGACACAGATTAGTTATGAAACATGCCAAGAAGGAGGAGTGGAAATGTAAGACTTCAAGGTTTTTGTGATCCTTGTAAAGAAGGCTTGAACTAATTTTGGTACATGAATATACACATGTATATACATATGCACACTTATATGATGGATGAAAGTGCCATGAACTCAGGACTTCTGGGGATTTTTTTTTTTTTTTATACATATGTGTTGTGGTTTTGATTTTATCAATTTCATGGATTTATATGATTTGATCATACAATTATGTGTGCCCATGTTGTTTTTTTTTGCGGTATTTTTTATTATTTTTGTTGTGAATTTATTTTTTACAATATTTGCCTTTGTTTCCTGTTGAAATTGCCTTCGATTTTATATTTCTTTTTTATTTTATGTTTTTGGGACTCAAGGAAAGTTGTTTGGGGGGCAGGAAGCCACGTGGGTCTCATGTAGAGGGTCGAGGAGGACCAACAGAACAATACAAATCAAGAGATTCCTATGCATAATTCATGAGCATAAATGAAATGATAAAGGTCAGGAAAGGGAAGTGCATGGCTGACATGAACAAGGACATGTTGGTGGTGGGAAGATGGGCCAGAAAAATGCCATAGCTAGAATACTTTGAAACATTACTCCTGTAAACAACGACGTGCATAAATGAGGAAATATACATGGCTATAATTGATTGTTCAAATAGTGCTAGATGAAATAATACCTGAGAGAATTGGTATTAACAGCGAAGAAAAATGGTAAAGGGAGGAATTAAAAAAAAATAAAAATAAAAAATCCTTTGGTTGCATCCAACTGTTGTCGAAATTTCATGCATCTTTTCATAAAAGCAAGGAGTTCTATAAACCTGGATTCTAGTTGACATTTTTTAATGTGTGTTGACATTCAAGTGGGATGGTTGGTCCATGGGGTAATGGATAGTGATATGGCAGTCATGTGAATGGATCAAAGGAGGTTCTCATGACCTTAACCCAATTTACATGTATAAATATATGATATGTTCATGATCATTTCAATTTTTATATACATATATAAATGCCATTGTGATTAGCATGTTATTGTCTAGATCGTTCTTTTGAAAGAATGATTGATCATGATTATGCAATTAGCATTTGAATGGATGGCATGATTGTGATTCATGGCTATGAGAAGAATCAATTGGGAAAGATGTAGCCCTAGCTGATTATGAATTTAATATCATGTGAATATAATTATTATATTATTCCCATGTTTATATCATGAACAAGGGATGTTGATGGATATATCAGCCAAAGGAAAGAAGTGGGATCCGCGACATGTTGGGATAGGAATGGATAATTAAAGAAACCATATATTATAGATTTGGATTGTGGAGGAACACGATGAAGCATGGGAAAGGCACTAGAGGCAGTGTTGCATGGTGTCTGTGGATGGAGACATTGTGGTCTCTATATTTTCAACATTGTTTTGTACATATCATACTGTGCCATGTGTATTTTTTATGTGTTGTGTTGTACATGCGTATTTGATGTATTGTATCACGTGTGCATGTGTATGTGTTGTATTGTACCCTGTGTATACTTGCATGTGTTGTGTAATTTTTTGGGATAGGAAAGTAGGGGAATTTCTAGGCCATTGTGTTGTGAAATGTGTTTAGGAAAAGTAGGTATGGGAATTTATGTGTTTGTGTTGATTAGGATAGGTAGAGTACCCATAATAAGGGTTTCCTCGATCTGTGAAGGTGTGTAATACACCTATAATTATGTCGACAAAAGACTACCTAGTCTAGTAGTGACTACCTAGTATGGTAGTGCCCATATTCGCAAGATAGTGATTTGGATTATTTATATGTATTTGTTACTAAGTACTCGCCTTGATGTCAATGAAACACTTAATAAATTTAAAATCAAATAGAAGAGAATATAAGACATTGGGTGCTTGTCAATTTCGCCAATTGATCCAGTGTGTGTATCAAAGAGAAGAGAAGGTATTGGGTGCTTGTCAGGTTTGGAAATCGACCCAATGTGTGTACATGAAAGGAATATTCCAATGTATTCTTACCAGTGGGGTAACCTATCCAGTGTGTGTAAAGAAGGAAGAAAAGAGAAATTCAAAGATGAGTATCAATATTCCATTTGATTTCACGAATTTCTAAATTATCAACATAAATTGATACAATGATCTATGATGGTTTTTTTTATGAGCTAACTTGGTTTTCCTCGATGGGATACAAGATAAAATCACGAGTTTCATTTCATGGAAAATATTCTAAGGAGTTATGATTTAAATTATTGTAATTCCTAATGATGATTCTCATGAGAATTGTGTGTTCTAATGTAAGGAAGCATGAAAATTTCCCATTTGGGTGAATGGACTAGGTTGTAATGTGAATGGTAGCAACTTGAAGATATTAGAGCATGCAACAACATGATGGTAAAATATTTCAAGAACGGGGCCATTATGGGACACTAGAACTAATGGTGCCAACTGATTACCATAGCACATGTTATGACTGGTACGTTAGTTTTTTGATAGAGATATGCCTTGGTTTTGAGACCCTTCTAGTGTGAGGAAAAAAATTCCAAGGAATGGATCGCTCGAGGGATTGGGAAGCAAAGAAGGGGATGCCTGAACTTGGAATATGAGTGACTACACAGAAGGGCGGGGGGGTGGGGTGACCGCATTTCCTGAGGGACTAGGAAGCAAAGAATGGAAGGTCGAAAAATAAAATTGGTTTTTGGTCATGATCATAGCTTATTGGAATCAAAATCACAATGGAGGTGTGCTCGGAAAGAATGAGTCGATAATTATTCATTGAAGGGACAAGGGGTGCAATATAACCGTGTTGGAAATTGGAGGCAAGCAACACTCTAAGGGGGAGGAATAATTCCAAGTTGGATTGAACACATATAAAGCATTAAAAGACTATAGAAAGGGCCATTGGAAAATGGTTGAATTTATAAAATAATGTTTACCAAGTGGTTGGGAAAGCCACTATACATACAATATGACTAGTAAAAGCTTAAACGGGCTATGCATATAAAGCTCCAGGACAATTTTGTTTGGTATTTTAAACAACTTATTCTTGTTGTATATGGAAAAATAAAATCGAGGACAATGTTCCCCCAAGGAGGAGGGGTTTGTGACAACCCCTATTATTTACACTTATGTATACAATGTAAATATTTGAACAAAATAAAATGTGATAAGTAAAGGGATAAAGATTACATAGGTGAGGAGGTTGCTTTCTTTGGATTTTTCAAGGTTTCCTTATAATAGGAAATCTGAACTACTTTAGGACAACTATTGAAGGTTGGATGGTGTTATTTGAATGGATTGGTGTTTCTAAATTAATTAAGCTACATGAGAAGGATTAGGTCCATGCTTAATTGATAATAATGGAAAAGGAAAAGAGGAAGAAACAATTATGAGGTATGGGGCTACATGGGCAGCTGGGAAAAATGAGGAGAAGTCAACAATCTGTGGGACAACACCACAGGGAGAGACAACATGGAATACCATGTAGGAGGAGGAAGGAAAGGGACAACATAGAAAAAACTTGCGCATATCCCCGGTTTGGAGTTAGTTGAATAAATAAAAGGAGAGGAGGAGTGTTGTGTAACATCAACTCTCATAGAAGATTCATACATTTTGGTTGAGCAACGAGAGCGTGAGAGGAATTCTCTCTAGGTGAGGATAAGTCTATGGATTCCATGGGGGATGGATGGTGGATATGGCCTTCTCTACATTCCCTTGACAAACTGGGGTGGATATTTTGTCTTTGGATTCCTAGTAAGGGGAGGTTCTTAAGTCTCCTTTTCTTGTTCATCTATTTTCTGGTAGTGAGTTGTGGATTCCCTTCATTGGGTGGAACCACTATGTTACATGTTCTCATGGTGAAGGTAACAAACCTAAGTATTCCATATGCATTTGTTAACTGCTAAATAGTTGGTGGGTGGACGTGGGAGAGCCTCTTGAATCCTTGTCTCAACTAGCAATTGGTTTTTAAATCCCTTGAGAAAAAACCACCTTAGTTTCTAGAATCTGGCTTGAGGGTGACAATTGCAAGTGAGGAATAGATGCAACTTTTCCATGGTTGGGTGGAGAGTTGTTGTCCTAGACTCGATTTCCCATCTTCAATTTTAATCCAAGATATTTTCTTCACATGGCTCTGTGTCATGAAATTTATGTTGGATTCTTAAGCTAATCCTGTAATAATTGCATGAATGATTCATGACTCTCATGTAATTATGAGAATAAAGTTTTGATGGTCTTCCACACAAGAATTGGAATAAATAGCTCCTTGTGTCAATGGTTTTCTCCTAATGCTAGGTATGTAGGGAGACTTAAATTTACATTAGTGCTGAATTCACAAAGTGATTACATTTGTGTTTCTAGCGTGGGAAAACATTGGAAAAGGTATAATAAATTATGTCAAATTGATGATGGTTGAGAGCGTGATGGCAAGTGGCAACGCTAGGGTTCGCTGTTATGGGTTTCTCGCCTGCGCTGCGACGACCTCAGGCCCCAAGAGCGAGTGGTCGGGAATTGACATTCCTCTGCATCAATGTAGACAACGAAGACAAGATACCCCCGTAGATCTTGACCTCTCTCACACCTGCTCGGACCCAAGGTTTCATCTGATCCCATTTCTATACGAACCCAGACATGCAGGCAAAGCGACTGCGAAGTTTGGGGAGGGGGTTTTATAGGGCGAAGCCCCTTGCACATATCTGCTTCAGAAGGTCGTCACGCTGCTAGCACCAGAAATAAACATGAGTTATTATGCCACCTTCCTTGGCCAGGATTCAGAAGTAATGGATGTGTCTCACCTGAGGATGCGACGGTTGGGCCGCAAAACCCTCTGTCCCAACCAACTGTTGCAGGACTTCACCACCGGAAACATGAACAGGGTCGCATATGGCTACCTATCGTGACTTGATATTTCCTGGACCCCTCTGCTCCAATCGATGTCACTTACCCCTGGGACCCCGAGGCACCCTCAACACATATGGAGTCTTCCATCACAGAAGGACCCAGAATTGACTTTGGAAGGAGAGTACAAAACGACAACAGAAACCATGGGGTAGGTAAACACAAACAAAATTCCAAATTTTCATTAAAACCCCTGTTGGGGAAATTATAGTATTATGGACAGATGAAACATAGCATGTGATAGAACTCAAAATGAAAATCACAAAAGCTCAGGGATACCCAGTACCATTACAATCTATGATACACGAAGGCAAAGCACTTCAACACTATAGAACCATAAAGGAGTACTCCATAACCTCTGGCTCCACCAGTATCCTTAACCTACAGTTGTGAGGAGGAGGAATAAGGGACTAGGGAAAAACCAAAAACTTTGGTGGAGAAGGAGGAGGCAGTACCTCTAAACAGAATCACAATAATACAAGGCCCTCCTTCAAGAACATACTGTAGGGGAAAAAAAATCAACTGCCCCTATAGAACCAGAGGGAAATACCCCCAAGCCTTACATAGTAGAACAACTAAATCATAATCCTGAAATGGCCATATATATATTTGAGTTTGATGAACATCGAAACACATATTAGGCACAGGCACTTATATGCCGATTCAATAGCTTCTGGCCCAAACCAATGGACCTCTTTCAATGGATATTAAAAATTTGGACCATGGAGTGCAAAATACACCTATGCTCAAAAGGCTTCTTTATAGTTAAATTTCAACATTCAAAATCAGAGACTACATTCTCCAGGAGGGTCCGTGGTTTTGGGGTTCTACGAGACTTTACATCACCCCATGGTCCCTATATTTTTATGCTACCACTATGGTTGTTTCCAGAATGCTAGTTTGGGTCAGACTATATAATCTTCCCTTACATTTCTGGAGTGACAACTTCCTTCAAAGTATTGGGAATGTCATTGGGCGATACATCAAAACAAATACACAATGACTAGAGCAGATAATCTTCACCTTCACATGTATTTGTGTCGAAGTAGATCTCAACAAAGGACTGCCAGAAAGCATACAGTTGGTACATAAACAACAAAAATGGATGCAACACATAGACTATGAAAACACAGCCTTCAGATGCAAAATCTGCAGGCAGACCGGTCATCTACAAAATACCTATCCTAAAGTAAAGAGAGATAATCGAAGAAAGAAGAGGGTCAGAAAAGCACCCAGAGGTTGGAAATTTCCCCCATGTGACTCAGAGGAGGAGATAGAAGAAGAAGAGGAAGTACCCACTGTAGATGGGAACAATCAGTTAATAGTTATCCCGGATGCATAAGAAAAAGGAAACCAGGATCCATTTGAAAGAAAAACACAACAGGACCCACCCATAAAGGTACCAATTGTAACAGACAACGGTGGGAAAAAAATGCATCATACATCAGACACCTCCGACTCGGACAAGGACGTTGGAGTAGCTACATTTGAAAATCAGCTCACCCTTGTCTCCCCCATGTCATCTCAAGGAGCATGGCGGAAGGTGGAAAAAAATAAAGGGAGGAAAACTTGGTTTTCCTCCCCATTGTATATTAATGATATTTGCATGTCTTTCTTGTACACTAGTCTCGGTTGGTTATTGGCCTTTTATCTGCTGATGCAACATGTAATTTTGTTTCTTATAATAAAATTACGATTTTTCCTGTGGAAAAAAAACTTATGTCAAATTGATTACCTATTGAGCTTAATTGTTGAGCTGAAATAATGAAAACTCTGAACACATAGGGTCTAAGGAGGAATACCCATGTAGATCCTCCTAGAAATGACTAAATTCATCAGTATGACTAATATCTTGAGGTGGTTGGACCTCATTGCAATGAATGTAAAAATACTGGGAAGACTTATACTAATGGTTGTATTCAGGAGGGAGAAAAAACACATAATTCAAGCACATAATTGTGTGTGTGTGTGTGTGTGTGTGTATACACACACACACACACACACACACAATTATGTGACATTGGAGGAGTATTATAGCATGATAAAATTTGTTTAATCCCCATAACCAGAGACAGAGGTGAAACATTTATATAATAGCCATCGTAAAAATTCTGTGTTGAAATATTTAACAAAGTGAGGCTCGTAGTACACTGGCAAAGTTATTCTTGTTTTTGTTTAAGACTCGATAGAACCATGTGTTGGGGCCCTTGTTTTGAAATCAAACAGTTTTGAGTTGCGGATAGTACGTGGCGGGACGCAACCATGGTAAGAAGAGAGCTGTCAAGGCTGTGAAGGAGTGAAGAACAGGTGGCACGACTGTTGCAGGAGAAAGCACATATGGTAGAAGAACATGGCAGGAGACAAGTAGTAGAACTCCCGATGAACAGAGAGAAATAGAAGACAGCCGAGCAAGAAGAAAGGAAGAACTATTAATTGCGCTGGCATCAGAACAAATAGGTAGTCGGCCAGCGGAGAAAGAAGGTTGGCACAGGAGGAATGAGGAAACAGGAGTTGTAGGAGAGCTTTGTTCATGTTGTTTCGTTCTCTATCTCTCTGTATATTTGTGTTCTAATCTACTGGATAGGACCTCTTTGTAATCTGTTTGGTTAAAGCTCATGTTGAGGAGCATTGTAATAGCCTGTTGTCGATAAGTGAATTATAATATGATCATAGTTTGATGTTCCCTATATATGTTGTAGTCCAGATTGATTAGCATGGTAGTATTTTAAAATTTTATTGATTGTCTTTTTGAATGTTCTTTTAAGGGATATCACCCATGTAATGTTGCGTTTTCTTAAGCTCTGAGATAGTCCTGGTTCATACATATCTAATCTGCTAGACTAATATCAATCTACTCCCAATATTAGTAAGGTCATGGCACGCCTCGGGTGAGACTCTCTGCTCCTCAGAGCAGGGTGAAAATGCTAGCGTGGTGCTAGTTTACAACAAAAATCCTTGTTGGCCTCTAATCCGAACTTGGGTCTTGCCTAAGAGACCTCTTTCTTCACCAAAAAATGGTTCCGTTGCCGGGACCCAAAATTTCATTTGGGAGCTAGATCATGGTATCTCGAATCTTCGAAAGAGAAATACGAAGCTGGTGGGATAACCACCTAGATTAGTTCATCACTAAGCAATTCGAGATGAGACAACAATGGGAGAAAACGGTCAAATATCTAGTTCTATTTTATGAATCCGCCAGCGACATTTACGAGATCTTTTGGGGAAAGTTCCCAGAAGAACTCTAAAACTGGTTGCGAAGGCTCTAGATCAAAGTAACCAAAATAAAGTTGTGAAAATTTGGTCACAAGTGGGTGCACGGAGATCTAGTAGCCCTTCATCGGTTAAATACCGAGTTGACCCGAGCTGTAGATTTCTAGGTGGAATCTACCTTGGACGGATACATAGTGGAGTTTGCAGTGGAGTGCTGCTAGTCCTTTTCGAGGGCAGAGGATATATTCAGATCCGGGTTACAGGGGAAGCTGCTGAAGGAGATTCCATTGTGGATTAATGCCTTGATGGTAGATGAAGGACTAATGGGGTTCCAAAAATCTGAGATGGAAGCATAAAACTCCTGTGTTGGGGGAAGGGATTGAGGGAGAGATGCGACAAGAATAGTGAAAAAGGGGAGTAGGGGAATGGATGTCGAGACCTCTAATAGGCTAAGGGAGCGACGAGCACATTGGAGGGCTCAGATTGCTGAGAAGTGGCGAGAAAGGGCGATGAAGGAGTTAAAGAGATAGGAAAGTAGTCGAAAGGACAAAGAGGAGGTGCCTCAGATGACGAAGGAAGCAGAAAGTCAGGTGGGTCCCCAGGATATAGGAGGGACCGTTAAATAAGTTCGGCAGGTGTATAGGAACCCATCCCAGAGGGAGAAAGGAAAGAAGTTTGACTGAGAAGATGTATATGCGTGCCCCGAGGAGATGTCCGATGTGGAGTTGCACGTTGCAATGGAGCAATTGTTCCAAGAAAGGTCGGCATTCATATCTCAAGGTACTCCTATTCCCCAAAGTTCAAGTAGCTCTAGTCCAAACCTTCCCCTAGTGCTTTATCAACCACTAAGTGAATTTTTTTTTAAGTTGCGTGAATTAAGCAAGTTGCATAGTATTCAGTCTCCAGCAGTAATACACACTAGTAGTAGAATTGTTGGTGGTACCATTTCACAAATAGGAACCAACGGCTTCATTTTAGTAACGCCTACTCAAGTGAACATGACAGGATCACTTACCTGGTACCCAGAGTTCTCTGGGAGGGGTAATGACAATGTAGAATAGCACTGGTACCTCTGTGAGGCCATATGGAGGGCACGAAAAACACCAGATGCAGCGAAGTTAATAGAATTTCAAACCACTCTTAGGGAGAGAGCTCTATGATGGTTTATAAAGTGGTCTGAAGCTCATCAGAATCTAGCGATGGTAGATTTGAAGAGGGACTTCATTAAGGAGTTCAAACTGCCCCAAATAGACCAGCAGGGTCTATCAGAAATGTGGGAAATCAAGCAGCGGGAAGGAGAGACTTCTTGGGATCTAATGCGGAGATTCAAAGATGTGATTGGAAAAATCAGCTATCCAATCTATCTAAACCATTAGAGGGATTGGTTCATAAAAGCTATGCTACCCTTATCAAGAACTCCATTAACTCAACAGAGGATCGGGACGTTGCAGGATGCATTGGAGCAAGCAATGAAGATAGAAGCCATGGCAGGTTATCTGCAAGAGTTTAAGGGAGGAACCTTAGTACAAGACCCCTCTATAATGGGGTTGCAGCATCAAATAGCGAACTTGATAGAGAAACTCAAGGAAATTCAACCAATGCGGCTAGCAAGACCGAATGTATGGTGCACACACTGTCTAATGGAATGACATGTGGTAACCAAATGTCCTCAGTTGCGGGGCAAAATGTGGAGACATCGGCTGCAGGGGCACAGGGGGGCTCCACCAATGGGAGGATTTGTGCAATAAACACCTAGGGAATATATCTACCGCAACAACAATACACGGGGTTCCCTGCGCAACAAAGTCCAACCACTGCTAAGTATTGTGAAATATGTAAGAACATGGGTCATCCACCTTGCCTATGCCCTATTTTGAAAAAATATTCCACCATTCTGAATAACACATACTGTGAGTTATGTGCCTCAACAACACATGGCATAGAGCAATGTAGAGCTCTGGATGCATTGGAGGAACGATTGGACTGGCCTTCATACCGAGTGAATGAGACTCCCCGAGGAAGAGGAGGAGGCATGAGAGGAGGCCGAGCAGGGGGTAGAGGTCCAGTAAGATGTTACAACTGTGACCAATAAGGAAACATAGCTAGGGAATGTCCACTTCCTAGAAGACCCTGGTGTTCCCAGTGTCGGGTTAACATGCACACAACAGAATATTGCCCTAAGCTCATTAAAATATGGGAGGAAAGAACTAAATAGAGGGGAACAAATCTAGTAAATGCAGAACCCAAGATAATGGAGACTCAGACAATGCAGAACATGTCCATAGTGACACGAGGAGGCAAGAGAATGGGGGAAGATGCATGTATAGTGGACCCGATAATATTGATCAGGCCAGCATCCCCAAAACCATTGATCAAACCAGAAAGACAGAAGCAATTCTTTCAAGAGGTAGTAGAAAAAATTTTCCAACTAGGGGGAAACAAAGATATTGAGTTATATAAAACCCAGGAAAACAACAAAAACCAAGCCAATTCAAGTACTATCATTCAATAATGGTTCCATCTATTCTTGAATATTGTTAACAACGCACCAATGTTGGAGCAGCTAAAGCAGAACTTGGAAGGATTGTTGCAGAAGAACATAGGATCAAGGGAATCACTTGATGCAACCCAGAAGTATGTACAGAGAATGAAAAGAAATAAAATAAGGACAAGAAAAGAGTTCCGAGTAAACACCCAGGTTGCGGGTTTCCAAATTAAAGACACCATGCTTGATTTGGGATCTGATGTCAATATTTTACCAAGGAAAACCTGGGAAGCATTAGGAAGGCCAAGATTAACATACTCACCAATCCAACTTCGGATGGCGAACCAGTACTGCATTGTTCCCATAGGCAGACTGGAGGAAGTTGAAGTTGATATTGCAAGAGTAAAGACATATATGGACTTTGAGGTCATCGACATCATGGGGGATAAAGATCCTTATCCTGCATTATTGGGAATTGATTGGGTCTTTGAAAATTATGCAATAATAGATCTAAAAAAATAACTGATGATCTTTGAGGATGAGGAGGTTAGAGTCACTCAGCCACTCGACCCATATCAAGGTCCAAGATACACAGATACTGTAGATAACAGAGAATATGTTCAGCTTATGGACCATCTTTATCAAATGAATGCAGGAAGAAGGGAAGATTACATCAAACCAACAGCAGACAGCTCTGTAAGCTGGAGAAGCATCCAAAGCTCAGAATTAGGCTCAGAAATAGCTTGGGATGATGGGCAGCAAGGAGGGTATGAGACCAATACAAGGAGATGCACCAACATCAGAAGAATCAATTGGATCGGGACTGAGGTAAGGGATTACCCAACTTTATCCAATATGAACGATGTAAACATTTTCATAACAGAAATAGAAGATAAGGTACCAGAAGGACATAGGGTACCACTAATGGACATGACGTTATAGTCCACATCGTTAATATGGTGGAGTAACCACCACAGCTAACTGTTGCAATGGGGCAGATTTGCGCAAGCATTGAAAGCGATATTTAAGGAAGAGGAAGGACCTCGGGTTAAAGAGAAATACCAAGGGGACTCAAACCCCATAAACCATCTGAAGGAATGTGAGGATCAATGGAGAACTACAGGATATCCAGAAGAGCTATGGGTACACATATTTATCCATTCTCTGGACTTGATTCCACAGGCCTAGTACCTGATGGAAGAAAAGAAAAGTGGGACCAACACATGGCGGGAAGTTGCGGATAACTTTACACAATGTTTCTTGTTCGAAGGAAAAACAGAACTGGTCACACAAGCTTTTTAGGCTATAAAGAAGGTATTTTTCTTCCCATAAATTCAAAAGGAGGATGAGCAGCCATTTCTGAACCTAGGCGACAGACAAAAGATAGCATGTCAAAAGATAAACAACAAAATGAATGATGATAATCTAGAAGATCTCAGGCATCTGTATTTTGAAGAAATGGAAGGAGAGAGGGATATCAAAGAAGAACTGATGACAGAAGGGATCCACCTGCTACCATTAAAAACCAAGAAACTAAATATTGGGATAGAAGATAAGCCAAGACTAGTGACAATTGGAGATTATTGGGATGAACAGAAAACTAAGGAGATATATAGTCTGCTGCAAGAATATGAGGTCTTGTTCCCTTCCTCGATAGCGGATCTAAAGGGAATAAAAGGGGATATGGGGGAGATGTGGATAATATTGAAGCCTGACGCAAGGCTTGTGAAACATATACCATATCTTCTAAATCCAAGGGTGAAGGAAAAAGTTAAGGCAGAGATCAAAAAGATGTTAAAGGCAGGATTAATATTCCCAGTAGAGGAAGCAGAGTGGGTAAGTCCTATAGTTAGATAGAATAAAGAGGAGAAGTCTGAGGTTCGAGTCTATTTCGATTATAGGAGCTTAAACAATTCATGTATCCATGACCCATTTCCCACTCCGTTTGGTGATGAAGTCCTAGACAATGTTGCGGGAAATGAGGCGTATTCGTTCACCAATTGATTCTCAGGATACCATCAAGTAAGGATAGTAGAGGAAGATAAGAAAAAGACAAAATTCACCACCGAATGGGGCTCTTTCGCATATAATGTGATGCCATTTAGATTGAAAAATGCACCTGCAGTATTTTCTCACATCGTGATAGCTGCTTTCTGGGAGCACATCCACAAGTTCTTAGATGTCTACATGGATGACTAGACAGTCTATAGCTTATTAAAATACCATGCAACGTTATTGAGGATAATTTTTGATAGGTGTAGGCAACTTTAGATCTCGTTGAACCTAAAGAAGTGTATCTTTGTAGTACCATTTGGAACACTGCTATGACATGTGGTATGTACCCAAGGAGTTTGCGTGGACCCAGCCAAAGTAGCAGTGATAGTCAACATGGAGGCACCAGAAACGGTAAAACAACTGAGATCATTGTTGGGCCACATAGGTTACTACCGGAAATTTATTCGCAACTAAGCAAAGATAACAGCCCCTTTAGAGAAGCTATTGCAGAAGTCTGAGCAGTTTCACTGGAAAGAGAGTTGCAGAGAAGCCCTGAATACTCTGAAAGAAAAACTAGCAAGTGTGCCAATATTAGTTCACCCAAATTGGGACAAACAATTTCATGTGCACATCGATGCTTCCAGCATTGCACTTGGAGCAGGCCTGGCACAACCAGGGGACACTTCAGTTGACCACCCGGTATATTTTTCAAGTCAGAAATTGTCAACAGCAGAATGGAACTACACCACAACAAAGCGGGAGGAATTGACAATGGTGTATTCCCTTCAGAAGTTCTGCAACTACATGTTGGGAGGAACGTTTAAATTTTTCACAGACCGCTCAGCTTTTAAATATTTGGTAAACAAATCGGTCTTAGAAGGAAGAATCTGCAGATGGCTCCTACTCTTCGAGGAGTTCACCTTTGAGGTGATCGTGAAGCCCGAAAGATTGAATGTAGGGCCTGATCACCTATCTCGACTAGAGAATGGAGAAAATGGAGGATCTTTGGATGATCAATTACCAAATGCTGATCTTTTCAGAGTAGAAGTCATCCCAGAATATTTGAACCAAATAGAAACCTACCTCACGATAGGGTAGTGTTCGCATGAATATACATCAGTCCAAAAAATACACCTGGTAGTTCGAGCTGCAGAATATCAACTCATAGCGGGACACCTATATAAGATTGGACTGGACCATATTCTTCGGAGATGTGTCATGGACCACGAAAGGGAAGCGGTACTATGGGAATGCCACAGTGGGGTTCCAGGAGGGCACGTGGGAGCAAAACTGACGGCAAGGAAGGTACTACAAGCAGGGTTGTGGTGGCTGACATTACATATGGACAAAAAAGCATTTGTTAAGAAATGTGAGATATGTCAGCGGACGGGACGACCATCCCATAGAGATGAACTTCCACTTCATGCGATAAAAGTACTGCAGCCATTTGAAAAATGGACAATCGATTTTGTAGGACCAATTACACCAGCTGCAAGACACTCGCAGGCGAGATACATAATAACCACGACAGAATATTTGACGAGATGGGCAGAAGCATTTCCATTAAAAAAATTGCACGACAGAGACTGTTGCCAAGTTTATATTTGAAAACATAATCAGCCAATTTGGTTGTGCAAAGAGCCTAACCAGTGACCAGGGTACACACTTCATCAATGACACCATTAAATCCCTGCTAGAAAGCTTCATGATACAGCACCATAAAAGCAGTTCGTATCACCGCAAGCCAATAGTACGATAGAAGCATTCAACAAAATACTAGAGAAGGGCCTAACAAAAATATGCAATGCGCAACGAGATGACTAGGATGAGCAGATACCAGAAACTTTCTGTGCATACCAAACAATAGTAAAGCCACTGAACAATCAAACACCATTCCAGCTAGTATACGGGAGAGAAGCAGTAGTCCCAGCTGAATTCATCATACCCAGCCTCCTAATCCCAACATCACTCCAACTATCAGAAGAGGACTCACTAAAGGAACGATTTCAAGAATTACAAGGCCTTGAGGAAGAACGAATTTTGGCGGAATTTCACCAAATAGTACAAAAGGATAGAAAAAAAGCTTGGCATGACCGACATATCAAGCGCAAGAATTTTTAGGTCAGGGGAAAAGTTATACTCTACAACAGTAAGTACCAGAAGTTCCCAGGGAAACTACAGATGCATTGGCTAGGGCCATTTTATGTGATAGAAATTAAAGATTCAGGAGCAGTTCGGTTAGCACAACTGGATGGCCAAGTTCTACAAGGATGGGTGAACGGCGCACGCCTGAAGCCCTATCAAGAGTAAGTTACTCATTTCCAATTCCAGTAACTCTCGCAACCGAGAGGAGTTAGTAGGGTAGAATAGTATCAATAACTCTCTCGCACCCAAGAAGAGCATGGATAGGATTTCCACTTTAGCAAAAACAGAAAAATAAGTACAGTTGTGTTGCGGAGACCGCAATGCAACCAATTATGGTCAGGGAAGGGTAGTGTCCAACGTGTCATCCACGTCAGATAGAAAAGTGTGTCGAACATCAGCCCATCATCATTACAAGTACCCGTGTCAAGCCATAAGATTACCAAGATTTGGAAATAATTGTTATAATTAGCATCACCCATACCGTAATAAATTTTCCATAATAAGGCATAACCACCAACTGTCGTGTCTACCTAAATCTCGAAGCCGTAGTCAGCATTGTCAGAACCCACCTCAACTGATAAATAATCACACGATTGTAGCCACGGATGAGGCCAGGGGGAAATTGATTAGTTATGGGATCTCATCAACCTCACCCATGCCGGTTAATTACATAACCCGCATGCAAAGAAGTGCGAGAATGTCAAAAAAATCCGAGTTATAACCAGAAACATTCAAGGGAGAAAGAGAAGCAGAACCAGAAGAAGAGCAGAGAAGGCATGCAAAAGAAGGAATTCAAGAGAAAAGAGAAGGAGTTGTTCTACAGGTTTATCAGAGAAGAGCCAGAATGACAAGAGCAACACCAGTAGTTGTGGAGCAAGAGCTTGATAGCAGAGTCCAAAATATGGAATCGTTAGTGGGGAAATAGGACAATGACTCATTGATCGACACTGACCTCACAGACTCTTTTGAGTTTCCAACAACAAAAAGACAAGTATATATGGAGAATTATGCCACAGAAGCAGGGCAGCAAGTGGCGAGAATCCTACCAGAGTTCCCGGGCATTCAACAATCTACCATACTAAACATAAGAGATCTCTCGGTGTTCGGTGTTACAGGTGCTACAATGCAATGCACCAAGTTCTTGTTGAGCATAATTCATAATGGTTCGCTATGGATAGGGAAAGAAATCCCAATTCATGTGGAGGACATCCATAGTTTAACTGGACTGTCAATGGAAGGGAGCCTGGATGTCTCAGCAGCATTCCAGACTATATCCAAGAGGGCGAAGAAGACCGGGGATAACGACTACTACACAAAGTACGACACCAAGAGGGGGGGAAGGAGCCAAAATCAACTTGATCAACAAGCCAGAGGTCAATTTTTCCTATTAATTAATTGCAATTAAAACGATGAGGCACTATACAAAAGGAGAATGCACGTTGGATATGATTTCGGTTGTGGAGCATTGTGTCCGGGGGGCACAACTGAACTGGTGCTCATTTTTGTTGAACGAGTTGTTCGAAGCTTGCGAAGACAACTACAAGAGGGAAACTGGATTCATCTATGGATATCTAATTATGGCACTGGCAATGTGGAAATGGACGTTTCCAGGCATTCGAGTATCTATGGAGATAGCAACAGGACAACCATTGGCAATGAAGTTCGTGCCTTCGAAGGTATCTGGGGATCCTAGCATGAAGGAGGTAAATGCAGAAGCTTTCAGAGTATGGTACATCCAAATGGTTAATGCCATGATGAGTCAAAAAATATTCCCAAGGAGTTTGTTGGATGGTTATTGCATGCATATATGGTTTGGAGTTACCCACAAGAAAACCTTTATCAGGCCAACATGCATACCAGAATCTACTTTCAAAATGAGACCATTAAAGTTCCAAATTGATGAAACAACCTTCCACACAGAATTCTGTTCATGGCCAGGAGTAGCAATGGAGGTTAGAAGTGGAGTCTACACCTATATCTTCGATGGGATGCTGCCAAACCCACTTTCGGAGAGAGACTTCAAAGCAGACGGTGACTAGAATGGCGCAGTTGCAGCTATCCCCGATCATTGAGCAGTTAAACACAAAGGTACAAAATTTTAATAAAGTAGTTCAAGTGTTAACAAGTGATTCCACTACATTTCCTACATTTTCAGAGTTTCAAGCATCTCACTCCAAACCATCTTCCGCCACGGCCTCCCTAATAGCACCAATACCCAACATTCTGTTTAGCTCATGGCCCCCAGCGACTACAACACTGGTCAGAAAGACTAAAGCTAGGAAACCCCCAGTAGCGGACCAAAAGCAAAAAGGGCCAAGATCGTAGTATCTAATACAGTGGTTTATCTCATATGGGATGATCCTGCGACCTTTGAGTATAGGAGTACCGATCAGGGAAGAGCCTATATTGGATCCCCAGGTGACTAGGGGGCTACCACCCATCAAACCCCTCGATTTCTTAAATATTCGCATATCTCCACCTCGCATTCACCAAACATTGGCCCCTGCCTCATCCACTATTCAGGAACCACCCATTACCATGCCCTCCACTTTATCAGCCACCGTATCAGACCCAATCATTAGAGGAAGACCAAATGAGGACCCCGAGGCGGAAGTTAACTCGAGTACACCAGAAGTACCCCTAGTTGGCCAAACCCTAGTTCATCATGCTACGTTGACCAATATTTTAAATCAAATAGAACATTATATGGAAGAAATAGGTGCTTCGCTCCCCGAGCAGATTCCAAACCAGTAGGCTAATCTGATAGCCCAAGAAACATCGTTCGATCTAAACAAGGCCGACTCTAGTAACTGACTGCCGCAACAAACACCACCACAGTCACCACAGGCACAATCAGCAAAATCTATCGCCAGCGAATAGCCACTTCAAGCACGATGACTAGATCAGGGAAACTTTGGTGCTGAGAGCATGGAGACATGGGGAACAGCCCAACTATACCATTTAATTCAGAGAGCAGCACAGCAAGCGAAAGGGCTTCACTCAGAGCTCCAGCAAAGATGCGAACAACAACAATTACAAATCAACACACTTACTAAAGAGCGTGAACAGTTGAGGATAGAAAAAGGTAATCTACAAGAACAACTGGAGACAGTGACAAGAATATTCCGAGACGTTTGGCCCCCAGTAATGGCCAACAACGACCAAATACCAGAAGGGATAAAGGAGAATGATATAGTCGGATGCTCCGTCCACATCAGGGTGGCATGTTCGAACCTCCATAAAGAAAATTAGGAGCTCAGAGCAGCATTGGCAGCCCGGCCCATGTTGCCAGACCCAGCTGTTGTATACACAGAGCAGATATCTGAGAGACAGAGCCAGGTGACAAAAATGTAGGAAGTTCTGAGTACTGCAGCGAAAGAAGCATATGACCTACTGAAGGGTCTACAGGAATGTTTTACCTCGCTCACAGTGAAGTCTCAACCGATTTCACTACTGCTAAAAAAAGTATCAAGGGAGATCCAGGAGGCCACAGACCCTACTGGACTCGACCAACTATATTCACAAGTGGACGCTCTAGAGGTCTAAATACATCAGATTGAAGAAAACTCAACTGCAGCAAAGCAAGCCCTCCAGGAACTCAGACAGCTGATAAAAACCAGTGCCCAAACAATGCAATGACTAGTCTCCGAGGCCGATATGAAAATCCATAACGTTTTCGATAGTCTGCTAGCTGTTTCAGGGGAGGAAGTGGTCACGCAAGTCACAGCGCAAACTCACTCACTCATGCAAGGATGGCATCACGCCTTGACGACCTTTCAAGAACTCAAGGCATCATCTCTAACATAGGTCCCAGAATTGGGGCCCTTGTTTGGATGTTCGAAAGAAAGGGGACAAGCAGAGCAGAACACAAGGCTAAGCGGACTAATGGAAATAGAGACAGTGAAAAGCAATTGACTCGGGGTGAGTTAATAGGATGTGGTTGGGGCCTGTTGGGGTCCTTGTTTTGAAATCAAACAGTTTTGAGTTGCGGATAGTACATGGCGGGACACAACCATGGTAGGCAGAGAACTGTCAAGGTTGCGAAGGAGTGAAGAACAGGTGGCATGGTTGTTGTGGGAGCAAGCACAGATGGTAGAAGAACGTGGCAGGAGACAAGCAGTAGAACTCCCGATGAACAGAGAGAAGCAAAAGACAGCCGAGCGAGAATAAAGGAAGAACTGTCAGTTGCGCTGGCAGCAGAACAAATAGGCAGCCGGCCAGCAAAGAAAGAAGGTTGGCACAGGAGGAATGAGGAAACAGGAGCCATAGGAGAGCTCTATTCATGTTGTTCTGTTCTCTATCTCTCTTTATCTATGTGTTCTAATCTACTGGATAGGACCTCTTTGTAATCTGTTCGGTTAAAGCTCATGTTGAGGAGCATTGTAATAGTCTGTTTCCAATAAGTGAATTATTATATGATCAGAGTTTTTTGTTCCCTATATATGTTGTAGTCCAGATTGATTAGCATGGTAGTATTTTAAAATTTTATTGATTTTCTTTCTGAATGTGCTTTTATGGGATATCACCCATGTAATGTTGTGTTTTCTTAAGCTCTGAGATAGTCCTGGTTCATACATATCTAATCTGCTAGACTAATCAGTGATATCAATCTACTCCCAATCTTAGTAAGGTCGCGGCATGCCTCGGGTGAGACTCTCTACTCCTTAGAGCAGGTTGAAAATTCTGGTGTGGTGCTAGACTACAGCAGAAATCCTTGTTGGCCTCTAATCTGAACCTGGGTCTTGCCTAAGAGACCTCTTTCTTCGCCAACAACATGCCAATTAATGAGAGCATGGGAAGAAAAACAACAAATATTTTTCGAATAAATCCATAAAAGAACAAACTCCCTAGAGGTTTAATGATGTCTCCCAGAAGTCCCATTCTTGAAAGTTCAAAGGAGGAGAACATGAAGGGAGCTATGGGATGACAAGGAATAGGACAACGTGGAGGAGTCAAATATGTAGGTCGGGGTGAGTGGAGCACGCACTAAGTGGGTCTTAAGGGAAGGTGCCCAGGGTGACGTGTCTCGGTGGTCTCATCCCTGGAATTTCCATTAGAGGAAATTTCAGCCTAAAAGTTCCCATGAAATTTTCTTGTAATTTCCATGTCATAATATGTAAACCAATAAAAATCATTTAAATTTAAAAAAATAGGTACATGTAAATATTTTGGAGGGAAAAGAAGAAAAAAATGTTTTTTTTAATTGTATTTTTGGTTGATCTCCTTTTAGGTTTACTCAAATTTCAAGTGTAGACACTCATTGGATGTGGAATTAAATTCCACATCCAACGAGTACCCATTATGCATACTTTTGAGAAGACCTGTATTAATAAAAATGAATATACATTAAAAAAGTGTGTTGAAATTTGAGTAAACCTTCAAGAGATAAGCCAAAAATAAAATAGAAAAAATAGTTTTCTTCTTTTCCCTTCAAAATTCATAACTCTTATTTTATTATTTTAACTATTATTTTATTATTTTTCCTTATAAGGCCACTTTTAGGCTGAAATTTCCTCTAATGAATGGAGGACCATGTGAAGGGAAGCTCCAAGATGACAAGGACCAAGACAATGTGGAGGGATCAATGACGTGGAAGAGCCCAGACGGAAGTTGGAGCTGACGTTTGGTTGGAAGGAGAAAAAAATGAACCACATGGAAGTATGTGTGTGTCGTTGAATGAATCAAAGTGGGGCCTTCATATAAGGAGGAATTTTTGTTGCAGTTAATGAGAAATTTCCCATCCCATATTTTGTCACCCAAAGGTAGCCTTTGCGCATCGATTGTGGAAGAATCGAGATGACTCAATACCAGGGTGATGTGTAGAGGGTGATAACGTGGGTTGAAATGATTATTTGATGAGATCAATGAAGAAGGTGACACATGCTAGGTGGAATTCTAGGCTCAATCAGATGGCAAAGATCGGCAAGGACTAGTTGAAGATCGATTGTTGGGAGTGATAGTGGAACCCCCCTCTGTGACGTAATAAAGGGTAAGGGGGGTTTACGCTATTGAAAATTAGCCATTTATTTGAATAGTTAATGTGGGTTGTCAGATGGTGGATGTGATAGGAGCGTGACACCATTTGGACACATAATCCCAGAGGTCTTGCCCAAAGAGTCTTAATAGCACCCTATTGTGAATCGTCGGGGTGAATCAACATCGGGACATCATGGCATGCAACAAAATTTATTGACCAATTAGAAGGGTGAAATTAAAGTAGAAGGGAAGTCCCACCAGGATGTGTAAGCCCAAAGGTTGGCCCCAATAATTTTAGAATAAAGGTGCATTTTGAAGGCGCGAGGTGGCTTGGAATTAGAATAGTATGGAATATTCATGAGCCCAAATGTATGCGTGTTGGCGTAGTGCGACCCCACATTATAGGTCATCCCAGAGAATTGTCCTTGTCGCATCTCAAGGGAGTGTATAATGAAGAGATTGGGGTAACGTTCAGAGGGAATAGAGATATTGTAAGCATTTGAAAATCCATCAGTTAAAGATATATGTACATATATTCATATATAAGGATAATGAACCATTTTGTGATGGTAGAGGGGTAATGCACATGCATATCATCGAGGTACGCCACATGGCCGAGTGACATGACAGTATAGTGGCATGCCACGTGGGGACCACATGGGTGCCACATGGAAAAAAGAGAAAGAGATGAAAACATTTAAATTAATGAAACTTTAGAGGACCATAAATCGCAATTATGGAATCCAAATTGGGGAAATTTTATATCGTTAGAATCGTCTCAACAAGACGAATGCAAAAATTTCATCCATTTGAAGTTTTGATGAAGTTGAAAAAGATAAAAAATAAAATAAAAATTAGACGCCATTTCCATAAAACTACCTTCAATCTTAGGTCAGCATAGTGACCACCTCCTTCTAACATATTTCATGTGATGGGTTAGGAGTGTTACATAAATCACCTTCCTAGAGCGAAGGTTGTAAATAATATCTTCAAGGATCAAGTTGTTTGAAATATATGGAGTGGCCAAGGTTGCAATGAAGATGGAATCACCTGGGGCATAGGGGCTAGGGCACAATGTCAAAATAGGGCAAAATGGGGGAGGGAAAGGGGGCATGGAGTGGGGTATACATCAAAGGATAGTAAGGCCACCAAAAAAATAGGGAGCAAAGAGGGAGGGTAGGTGCTACTGCCAAGAGGGGCAAAGGTCGAGGGAATTGAGCTAACACAAAGGGGGTACTCTAGAGTAGGGAGAGGAGAACTATTCGATGGAAGATCCAGAGGGGGTATTAATTTAAATATATTCTAAAGAAACCATGAATTTGGAAAAGGAGATATGCATAAATGAAAAGTAGAGGGGAGGAAACAACATGGAACCTTCACAAATAGGATTCTAGATGGCTTATTCTATGTATGAACATCTCACGTTCGTAACCATCCCAGATGAGTTCGATTCTATGACTTATTTTCCACTCGCTACTTGATTAGCCACTGAATACCCCTTCCCTTGAGAGGATTCCTTAAGTGTAGTGACACTATAGAGAATATGAATCATGGGTCTATGTTTCCGTTTATGGAAAGGAAGGGTGTTGTTCTTGATCATATGCCCATATTTATGGCATATTCTGCATCTAAATAGGACACCTTTGATTCAAGAACTAGGATCCTATCATCCTCCTGGTCAATCACCATTTTCCCTGCGAAAATATATCGCAAGTCAATGTTGATGAGGATGCACACATCGACTTTTCTCCCATCTCTAAAAAGGAGTTATCACTCTCCAAATAGGTCCCCAAGGCATTCCCTGTATCATAAAAAATGAGCTAATTCTAAAGACAAGCAAGTAAATCTAGTATCCAAATGCAAATGGGCACCACATCTAAGTGTTCCCTCTTTGAATTGAAGAGATGGTTCCAAAATATAAAAATAACTAGAGAGAAGTATATTCCCCATATCTCTCCAATGACAAATTTTGCATCCTCCTCGTTCAGGAAAATTAGTGAAAATATCGATATTTGGTGGATTTTTAACTAATGGCATCATTGTTTCTTCAAACCAATAACGAATAAAGGGAGCACCAAAATTCCACCCCTGAACCCTCCCAACCAAATATTTCTATGCTAGGTCCTTCGCTTATTGCATTGCAATGTCTGCACCTAAAAATAGGGGAACCTGAGCCTTATCAACTTGTTTTATACAATGATATTTCTTCCACTTGATGAAGGATTACATACTAGTTTGTTGAGATGCTATGCCTATTGAGACAACTATTAGTGCCCCTACGGGGGTGTATCTCCAGTGACAAATTTTGCATCCTCCTCATTCAGGAAAATTAATTAATCCAACCAAAAATATCGACAGCCGGTGGATTTTTAACTAATGGCATCATTGTTTTTTCAACCCAAGAACGAAGAAAGGGAGCACCAAAATTCCACCCCTAAACCCTCCCAACCAAATATTTCCAGGCTAGGTTCTCTGCTTGATGCATTGCAATGTCTGCACCTAAAACTAGGGGAACCCGAGCCTTATCAACTTGTTTTATACAATGATATTTATTCCACTTAATGATGGATTCCAAACTAAGTTGTTGAGATGCTATGCTTATTGAGACAACTATCAGTGCCCCTTTGGGTTTTATAGCTCTAGATCCCCCTTAAATTAACTCACTTCTTCTATCAAGACTAATAAATAATTTAGAAAAATGCAAGGAATGGATGTTATAGAAGACACTTGAGGGGGAGGGGACACTGAAAATACCTTAGGGAGATGAAAACCCTCACTAGAGAAAAAAACCTCAGAAAGAGAGGAAAAAAATGAGGGGAGTAAGGGTTCAATGCCTACAACCCTAGAGGTGGATGATTGAAAAACATTCTCTAATAGGCTTACTTCCACATTGGTCCGAGGAAGATAACAGAAAACCTGACCAAAGGAATCATCACCTTGGTTTTCCCTCCATTGATTTTTCGGGCCCATATATGAAGTTGTGAGGGGAGGGTTTCTCTAATCACTGAGTTGTTGGGTTTCTGCCAGCTGAATTGCATCCTTACCAAGAGAATCCAAATGAGGCTCTCTCCCCAATATTTGAGGCTCCCTATTCACCTGGATGCTTCTAAAGTACGGTGAACGAACCCATATGTACAAATGGTAATTTTCATTAGGCTCATAGTTGAGTTATTTCTCCTCATCCAACTGAACCAATGATAAATCATCGTCCATGTAGACCTTTGGACTGACCCTCGACAAAATCTCCCACCACTATTGAAATTTGAAGAGGTTGACGAAACCAAGGAAAGGGCTATGAGGCAGCTTGTCAGGGAGACCAGTGGTGAAAAGGATGGTAGTGATAAACAAATAAGTTGTAGAATGATGTTCACATAGGAAATGGAAAGTGCAACTCATAGCCAAGAAAACCAAACTTCGACTATCGACCAAAGAAACACAAGCTGTGACCTATGACCAATGACACCTTAAATCATTATTTATAAATGATTTCTAACCTATTTTACAAATTTCACCTAGAAGTAATTTAATAACCCCACTTGTTTATTAATTATTTATTATCATTTAACCATTCTTATTAATTAACACAAAAAATCATTATTTTTTGAGTTAGTTATCTAAATAAAGGTTATTGACCATTTCTTTGACCTATTCCTCTCACAAATAATAATAAAATACCCAAATTGGTTAGATATTGTTTTGGTCCAACTAATATTCTATTATT
Source organism: Pinus albicaulis (assembly GCA_034641835.2). Classification (NCBI taxonomy): domain Eukaryota; kingdom Viridiplantae; phylum Streptophyta; class Pinopsida; order Pinales; family Pinaceae; genus Pinus; species Pinus albicaulis. Next base: position 995,102,790 of record CM076584.1, read on the forward strand.
TGACAAATATAACCTATCATTTTATTACAAATAGAGAGGTTTTCTCTCCTCATTTCAAACCACCATTATCATCCTCCAACCTTTGATCCTGTGACATTTGAGTGTTCTTCATTAGAACCTCACCATATTCTTTATTTTTCTTTTATGTGTGGATCATTGAACCGATTTTTGGAGAGAGGGAATCACCACACCTGCAAATATAGTATCTCAAATAAACCTCCCAAGGAGGAGACCCCTTTTAGCCTTTCTAGTAGGGAGCTTCTTCACAGGTGTTATTATTTCAATAAAATATCTATATTTTGGTGATGAATTTTGGTAATTATTATGTGTTTTAGATCTATTTTATGTTGTTTGGTTTATGTTTTTATTATTCTTCTATGTGGGTCTTATTATAGCACATGAACGGTTACTACTTCTAGGGCTTAAAATTCATATTTTTTGTTATACTACTAGCCATCATAGGAAAAGTTTTCTTTGCTAACCCTTATGCAAGAAAACATTTAATTGCTAATTGGTACACCAAAGAGAAGGTGTAGGAAAAAATTCCTCGCCTCATTCAGTGGAATATTTCGAGGACCAAAAGCCTCCCAAAATGGGGATTTGTGATCCATATTGGATCAATATATTTTTTATCATTCACCTTGATACTTTCATAGTGAAAAGTGTGGAGGAATTAACTCATAGGACCATTTTTACCGGTGGGAACGAGTTTGGCAAATTAGAGTCTGAAACCTTATGGGAGTAGTTTGAGGCATCAAACGACATTTTTTTTGGGCAATTTTTTTCGTAAGTGTGGTACTTTTTTATGTTATTCTAAACACACATGCCTTTTCAGCAACACAATAATTTCCTCAATGGGAGTCAATATGCAAAATTTATGCCACTTGAAAGTTGACCTTCCTATTTTGACCACCATAATTCGAGAGGATGTCATGTCAACCTCCATTATATATGGAAAAGGGGCTAGCCACGTGATCATGATGAATAATACTCTAGAGGAGTCCATATTGTAACTCTAGCTAAGAGTTGAAGGAGTCAAACTTAACCACTAGAAGGCTATTGGGTTATGTTATAACCATGCCACTATGAGGAAAAAGTGTCCCATTATATTGGAGTGAATTTTTTTCCATAGATGAGTAGAGTAGCCAATAGTGAGAGTAAAGCGACCTCACCTTCTAGTTTGGTTTTCTCACGAAAGGGTTTCCCAAGTTATATATTATGTTAATTTGTGGTTTGTGAGTTTTATTTCATTGTTAACTATTTTATACATAATTATAATTTGCATGCATATGCAATAAATAGTAATTTATAGATCCAGAAATCTAAGGAGAAATAAACCCTCATGGTGCAGATTTTGGATTTTCAACATCATTCTATCAATTTTTTTGTGGCACGTTTTCTAGTGGAAAATCCACAATAGTTTATGGATCAATTTTGTCTCACTAATTTGACCTATTTATGCCATAACAAACCATTATATCATTATTATGAGATATGTTGACAAGCATTTATATGCCCGCATTTTCCCTATTGATATCTTGTATGCATATCACCTCTTTGACTTCTTGTTGATAGGTAGTTCTCCATTGCACTTCCACGGTCCATAATCCTTCCTTAGGCATTCCAATCCCTCCTTGATGCTTCCTGTAGTTAGGTAATCATGTTTTGATGTATTCTAATCATATGATTTACTCCTAATATCACACATCAAGGGAAAAAAATTTATCACACCAAAATTGCTCACTTGCCACATTTCCAATAATTTTACATAAATATGTCATTATTGGCATGCATAGCTTGCATTTTTATCCCCTTTCCACTACCATATGACTTCAAACTCACCAACAATAGGATAGTCAAATCTTGGAGTTGACCAAAAAGGGCCTACACAATTAGTACCACCCAAAAGTACACTTAGATAGTGCAAATAATGCCTCCAAAAATTGCACTGGTTCATAAAAGAACTAATTTTGACTATTTCCGTCCCTCATTAATGTGCCTGAAGTGACAAAATGGGAATTTAATTATATTTGAACCATCATATATGCCAATTACTAATGTTAATCTTAATTTGGTCATATTTAGCCTCTATTTGGAAGACCATGCCAAGGGTTTCAACCATTATTTTCACTATAAATAAAACATTTTGATCACTCCATTCATCCATTATCACAAGTAGGGTTATGAAACTAAAATATCACCAAAATCTCGAGGACCTATTCTTCTTAATATTTTCTTTTTCTTTTTTTCTGCCTAGGTAACTTGCTTATAAACCAAGGAGGGAGTTACAACCACATCAAGGAAGCCAAGGATCCATGCCAAAGAGAACTTTTGGAGCCAAACAACTTCAACAAACTCATCCACTAGGAATATGTTTTGGGCTTTTCACTTGGCGATGGAAATTTCTTTACATTTTTTCAGATTTCTTATTCATGTTAATTTACTAGTTTCTTTCTTTTGTTCTTTATTGCATGAATGGGCTAGGTCTTGAATATTATAAAATAGACATAAGATTTGGTTTCCTAACTCTAAACACCATTTTTCCTGGGATTAATATGCAACCATTAAGCTAGTGATATTTGTCTACCCTTGTAACAAAATTTCACTAACATATATCTATTACGACCAATCTAATTATTAGTTAAATGTAGTTATGATCATACAAGATATCATAAAAACAATATTAGGGTCATACAAGATAAAATGTAAAGAAAAATGAATTTTATGAAAGAAAAAAGAGAGGGGAAGAGAGCTACACAAGAGTCATTTGTAAAAATCATGAGTCACGTGGGAAGTGAAGAGTCATTTGGGAAGCCAAGAGTCATCCTTATTTTTTATAAAGGGAGATTTTATATTCATTTGCCGAAGTCCCTCATTTAACAATGAAAGATATTTTTAATAGTTGAATAAAGATGAAAATTGCTAGCATATGATTTATACTCATGAGAAGTTGTCAATCATTGTATTTTATTCTCACTATTCATTACTTTCAAGTTATTTCTTGTGCAGATGAATGTTTGGTGGTAAGGAATTGTAGGTTGTACTCAATCCTTAGATAAATATTGGGCTATTATGAAATTGGTATGTGTGGATTATTCTCCATTCTATGTGCACGTCTTTCTTTGATTTATGTTTAAGATATTTGATATCAAACATAGTTGTTTCACAATAGTTGAAATTATTTTTGTGTGTGTGGTAAGAGACCATGTTGAACCATTATACTCTTGAGATCTAAGATTTGTTATGGACTATTCTCTTATATCCTAACTCACTTATTGTTTGTAGGAATAAATATTGTGCTTGTGAATGTTGTGACAAATGGACTTTTTTCTTGTTCATTATATTTATACTTGTGTATTATATGCTTGGCTAACAAGATGATGTTCTCTTGCAATTATACATTATTCTCAATCCTCATCTATGTGCCATTATATTTGTGTCAATTGTGGTTGGTAGGCTATTATGCACAGTATTTATGATTTTCCATTTCATTTCATGCCAAATAACTGTTTATTGTGCTCTCGTAAGATTGGTTCAAGTTACATTTAATTTGCACTTTGCATAGCATAGAAGATGCATTTCATTTATTCTAAAATAATAAAAATAATGAGTTGGACTGCAATTGGTAAAGCAATAAAGAATAATGGAAACCATATTTGGAGGGTTCTCCATTTTCAATGGATGAAGGTATAATTGAGCCCTTTTAAAAGGTAAACTTTTGATGTTAACAAGAGGATATTTATTTGTTTCAACACGACATAAGTGATTATAGAATATTTCATAACATCACCATTAGCATTTATGATGCAAGTTGCATCAACATGAACCTCAATGCTACACTTATACTACTTAAGTATCTCATGTCTATCACACACTATTTCTTTGAATGTTGGAACTGTTTATTGAGTGCACGACTAGAATCTTCACTTTCTATTGAGATTTCTTTTTCATAAATCTCCTTGATGTTTCTCATTTTGATTGGACCTTCTTTTTGGTATACTTTTGTTATTTTATTTTAATGTGTCTTACTCCTAATGTAATACTATCTACTATATTATGTATTATTTAAATTTCATTGATATAGTGAATTTTTTATTTTTATTTAGAAATTGACAACTAAATGGATTTTACACTCGTGTGAGATGAAGTTGATTTCGACCACTACTACTATAATCTTTAAGTACCTGCATATACTCTTTCAGCAAACATAAATTAATAAAAAATATTCAAACTTCATATCTCATAAATTAAATAATACTTCATTACATAACTATCACCAATTAAATGACCCTACAAATACTTTAATCAATTATAATATTTAATTAAAATTAATATATAAATTTAAATCTTAATAAAAGTGAACTAAATTAAATTTGTAAATAGTACCAAAACATACAACAAGAAAATTACCATGTTTTCAATGAAAAAAATATACTAAAACCAACCAAATTTAGAGTTACCTTACAGAGTTGCCATTTTAAATGGATTTAGATATTAAAATAATGATCATATCTCGATGAATTAATACTTCGGCCTTTTGGATCATTGTGCTTCACCATGAAAGGGAAGATTGTTACATGCTTATACATTCCATGAAAAATGGGCGAGTTAAATAAAATAAGTGTATTTAATAAGGTTATTTTTAGTTTTTTAGTTGGAGTATAGTAATATTATTTTTTTGAGATTGTAATGTTTAATAATTTAAATTGTATTTTTTTATATGTAGAAATAGTGCAAAATTTAAGAGATTTTGATTGTGCAACTTTAATTTATAATTTAAAAGTATAATATTTTATTTTGAAATAGAGTTTCGAAAATTTTAATTTAAGTATTAATAATTAATAATTTAAATGTATAATTTTTTATTTTGAGTTAAAGCTTTCAAAATTTTAATTTATCTATCAATAATAGGTTGAAAGTAGATATTTAATTTTTAAAATATCTTTAGCATTCTTGAAATTGATAGTGATATTTTTTTGAGTTTCAATTTAATTAAAAAAAGTTATAAATTAAATTAAATACACAATATATAAAATGTTTTGACTATAAAATAAGTTATAATTTTTTTGCATATGGTATTATTAAACGATGGTATTGATCCATAATTTTGGAGCAAAATTTATTTACAAAATAAAAATCTTAAATCAAAATTAAAGTGAATCTAAGTTTAGATATCAATTTTGGGATTGAACTGAGTTAAGTAAGTCATTCATTTATGATCATGACTAATTTCTCATGATTTTTGAATAGTCCACTTAACACTCATTGCATAGGGTAATGCTCACAAGGGTGAAGAAATGACATTGAAACTAGTGAAATGAATCACTTTCAGAGAAAGAAAACCTTAGCAAGTATTATATCTCATAAACCATTCAAATAAAATTCCCTTTACTCTTTATAGAAAATTTTATCTTAATTATTAAAAAATTTATTATATATTTTTAATATATATGTTTAACTTATATTTATTGTTTTATAATTAATAATAATAATAATAATATAAAATTAAGTTAAATTAAATTAAATTTTATAATCTTAAACATTTAAAAGTAAATATTTTAATACTTATCACATATCAATAAATTTATTAATTATTTAATCTATATAAATGCTCTAATTTCCAGGTAGATTTCCCACTTGGAAAAATTAACATACGACGATAAAACATCGACTTTGCGACATAAGTAGTTCTATTTTCCATTAAAATAAGGATTAAGGAATCGAGGTTAGAAGAAAAAAATGGCGAGCCTTATTTCAGCTGCCCATTAATGTGGCCAGGCAGCTGATGCCCACCGTTGGATTAAAGGTGTAGATCATCGTGCGGCGGACATCAGCTGCCTGGCCGCATTAATGGACCTATGGCAGCGAAAATAAAGCTCGCGAAAAAAAATGTTGTTATTGTGTCCGTATGCTTCTTGTCTGCCTGAGCTTTATCTTCAACGAATAATGCATTGTTATCTGAAAAACCCAAATTTTCACACGGCATATCTCATACGGACGTCACCATATCGTTCTGTGAATCCAGTACAGTGTGTAAATACAATATATACGAAAAGAGGCCGAAGATAAAAAGTGAGCCAGTTTCCCATTGCTTTGAGACAGGAAGAAATTTGAGACAGAAGGTGAGAGAAAACCCACAATTTTCTTACCCTACCAACCTCGACGGATCTAAATTTAAAATTATAATAACCATCATATCTCCCTGTGATGTCAACTGTGCACAGGTTGGTAGATTCTCATGGTTATTTACTCTGTTAAGCAGCATTTAATACTGTGTTGGATTGTGGTGGTTGGTACAGAGGTTGTTAGATTTTTGAATTGGTTTCAAACAGTTAAGTTATTTGTTAGATTTTTGAATTGGTTTCAAATAGGTAGGTTATTTGTTAGATTATTTCGAAAAGTTTTTTGGTTTATTTTTGAAATTTGGCATAGATGGATTGGAAGTATTTTAGGAGGTTTTGATTAAAAAACTAGTTTAAACAACACAAATTAAAATTTAACCCAAAAAATATTAACCAGAATCCAATCAAAAATTCCAAAAATTTTAACAATTAAACAACCAGTTTCAAAATATTCTCTATACCACCTACCGAATATTAAATACTATGTAACCAAGAGAATTTTGCACTTTGCTATTAAAGATAGGACAATATCCACCTACTAAATTTGATACTTTGACAAAATAAAGCATTATAATAATCATTACAATCACTATGATGGCTATAATAAGCATTATAATAATCATTACAATCACTATGATGGCTATAATAAGCATTATACTCACCATTATAATGTTTATAATAAACCATTCTAAGCATGATGAAGGATTATTGAGTCGAGGACATTTGTAAGCATGTCATGTTCTCAAAAAAATAATTATAAAAAATTTGGCTCATGTCAGTCAAACAAAAAACAAAAATTAAATAAACAATTAAAAATCTATTAACAAAACAATTAGCTCATTTGTTGATATTTCACTTTCACTCTTCAAGTAATAAATACAATATTTCAATGTCTATCTTAAATAGTATAATTTTACAGATATAAAGCATCAAATGTGCTTTATGAATAAAATATTTAAACGTGAATTAATATAAAATGGCTCACACATGTTATGTAATTTTTATAACATTCAAAAATGTAATTGAAATAGTAAAAAAATTACACATTGTTTTTTGCACTCTAAAATAACTTTGCAACAAAAAAAAAATTGATCTTTGTCGGCTCATGTTAGATCTGTGCTTTAGATGAATCTATGCTAATAATAACCATCAAACAAGCTCAAATTAATAAATTCTGATGACTGAAATATAGTACTGATTATAAGCATGATAAAGAATTATAATAACCATCATATCAGCAATGCTCAGGTTGGTATGGTTGGGTATTATTCACCTTGTTAAGCAGCATTTAATGTTGTGGCCGGTGGTATAGAGATTGTTAGACTTAATTGTGTTAAAATATGACCCAAAAAAAATGTAAATAAGTAATTCTGGGCAAATTTACTTATTACTTATTGATTGGTTGTATAACGAAATGTAGTTGGAATAACGAAATAATTACAGGTTAAATAAGATGGCCCGAGAGGCTTGTAAAGCATGGAGAATCATTTTGATTAATAAGAGTTTCCAATCTCTTGCCTCGTGGATGTTTCCTTGACACCCTGTCAAGGTTTTACCACGTAAATATCTGTGTATTTACTCAAGTGTTTTTTATCCTTCAGTTTTTCCATTCAATTATTGTATTTTATTTCTTTCTTGCTTATTGTTTTCCCCACAACAAGTGGTATCGGAGCCATAACAAAGTTGAAATTCCACTAATTAAAACCCTTGTGAGAAAGGGAAGCAGCCCTGGAGCCGTCATGAGAGAGGGAGGTCGTTGTGAGAAAGGGAAGCAGTCTTGGAGCCGTCGTGAGAGAGGGAGGCTACTGTGAGAAAGGGATGTAGTAGTCTAGCATAGAGAGGAGAGGAGTCGTCTAGCAGAAGGCTCGGGCCATCCAAAGAATCCACCGTTGAAGCCAGACATTGCCACCTTTGCATCTTTAGACGCTGCAGAAAGAAGCCAGAAGCCTTTGCCGCCGTGTCTGAAATCAACTGCCCATAGAAAGCTGCCCAAAGAATGCCTGTGAGAAAAAAGATTGAGGTCGTCGTTCTGAATGAGCAAGGATCTAGTTGTCAAGAGCCGTTCTTCTCGCCGTATTGAAAGTTTGGGGAATAGAAGCGCTTGTGTGCCCATATGCTGCAAACCTCCATCCAAAGAATCTGCCGTTGAAGCCAAACATTGCAACCTTTGCATCTTTAGACGCTGCAGAAAGAAGCCGGAAGCCTTTGCCGCCTTGTCTGAAATCGACTGCCCAAAGAAAGTCGGCCAGAGAAAGCCCGTGAGAAAAAAAATCGAGGCCGTCGTTCTAAATGAGCAAGGATCTGACTGTCAAGAGCCGTTCTGCTCGCCGTATTGAAATTTTGGGGAATAGAAGCGCTCGTGTGCCCATCCACTGCAAACCTAAAAGAAGTTCCTTCCGTTGCATTTGAAAGAAATTGACTGCCTTGTGTGGAGCTTATGTTTGGGGAAGAGCATTATGTTGCAGAGGAAAGAGCCGCATCTATTGCAGAGGGAAGAGCCCTCAACGATAACAAATTGAAGCAGCAGTTGATTAACGTTGGCATCCAGAACTAGAGAAGCCGGTTGTAGAGGATGTTCATTGAATTTGAGTGGAGGCTAACTGCCTGAAAAGTATTTTTCTTGAAGGGTTTTGTGATCTGTGACCTTTAAAAAAAAAAAAAAATAAGACAAAACAGATTGATAAGAGGGAAAACTACATTGAGAAAAAGGTTTTTTGAACAGAAATTGTTTATTTAAAAAAAAAAAAGGTTCAGTTTCAGAAGAAAGGGTTTTGAACAGAAATTTTTTATGTTAAAAGGGTTTAGGTTTGAAAAGAATTGATTTAGTGAAAGAAGAAAAAATAGAAATTGTAATTTTTATTTCTATTTAAAATTAGTAGGAGAAAGAAGAGATCTAAAATCTCTTGAAACCCTAGCAGAATAGGGGAAAATATCTGAAATCCTTGAAACCCTAGAAGAAGAGGGGAAATCTTGAAACCCTAGAAGAAGAGGAGAAAAGTTTTTAATTTGTAGAAGAAGGGAAATATGAAACCCTAGGAGGGAGAAATGGCGAAAATGACAAACGCAAAATTTGAGGTGGATAAATTCACCGGGAAAAACAATTTTTCTCTGTGGAAACTGAAGGTTATGGATTTTCTGGTGCAATAAGGGTTGCATAAAGCATTAGACAGGGTAAATAAAAAACTAGCAAGCATGAAAAATTCGAACTGGGAGGAATTGGATGCCCGAGCTCTCAGTACCGTTCGGTTATGTTTGGCAGATGAAGTACTCTTCAATATTGTTGGAGAGAGTACAACTGCAGGGTTGTGGAAAAAATTGAAAACCTTGTATGTGACAAAATCTTTGACAAACAAAATCTATTTAAAAAGACAACTCTACAGTCTTCGGATGAAGGATTGTACGAAAATTGCAGATCACTTAAATGTTTTTAATACGCTTATTTGCCAGTTGTCTGATATGGAAGTAAAAATGGAGGAAGAAGACAAGACAATAACCTTGTTGTGTTCCCTGCCCGAGTCATGGGATCACTTCGTGACCTCAATCAGTTTGAGTACTGCTGATTCATTAAAACTTGAATTTATCGTGGGTTCTCTCTTATCTGAAGAGGTACGAAGGAAATCTAGCATTGAGACATCTACACCTGAAGCCATGGTAGCCAGAGGTCAGTCAAAGGAAAGGGGGGAGAAAAGAAGAGGTTCTTCCAGATCGAAGTCAAAGGGCGGCAAGAAGTGTAAAGTCAAGTGTTGGTACTGCAATAAACTAGGCCACCTCAAGAAAGATTGTTGGAAATGGAAGGAGTCAGAAAACCATAACAAGGAAGCAAATAAGGTTGATTCAAGTATGGTTGATGAGGTTTTAATCGTTGAAGCTCTCCCTGTCTGTAATGTCTCTCAAGATGCTGATAATTGGCTATTAGACTCTGGTGCTTCTCATCGTATGAGTCCGCACCGAATTTGGTTTACTTCATATGAAACTGTAGATGGTAGTTCTGTATTCATGGGATATAATGCATCTTGTCAGACTGTTGGGATTGGTAATGTAAAAATTAAAATGTATGACGGTATAGTTAAAACATTATCTAATGTTAGGCATGTACCTGATCTAAAGAAAAACTTGATTTCCTTGGGAGTTTTGGATTCGAGTGGTTATAAATTTATAGGTCAGAATGGAGTGCTGAAAGTCTCAAAAGGAGCCTTGGTTGTGATGAAGGCTGAAAAGGTCAGAAATCTATACAAACTCAAAGGAAGCACTCAAGTTAGTGAAGTAGCGATCGTATCAGAAAAAGCAGAAGAAGGTTCTCGTCTATGGCATCAGCGGTTGGGTCACATGAGCAAGAAAGGTCTTCAGGTACTGATGAACCGCAAGTTGCTCCCTGATTTGAAATCCTTGAAGTTGGATTTTTGTAAATATTGCATGTTTGGTAAACAATATAAACAAAGGGTCAAGACTGGAAATCATAATAGTAAGCAGATTTTAGACTACATTCATTCTGATCTGTGGGGACCATCTCCTACTGTGTCTTATGGAGGTGCATTATATTTTTTAACGTTTATTGATGATTTCTCTCAAAAATTTTGGGTCTATATGTTGAAAAAAAAATTGATGTATTTAATGTTTTTAAACAATTTAAAACAATGGTGGAAAAGAAAACAGGCAAATCAATTAAATGTTTAAGAACTAACAATGGCGGTGAATTTACCTCTTTAGAATTTGAACAATTTTGTAAGGATGAAGGGATTGTTAGACATAAAACTGATGTTTATACCCCTAAAAAAAATGGCGTTGCTGAACGGATGAATCAGACTCTTATGAAAAGAGCCAGAAGCATGATCAGTAATGCTAACTTGCAAAAGGAGTTGTGGGAAGAAGCAATATCCATTGCTTGTTATTTAGCTAACAGATCACCTTCAGTTGCAATAAACTATAAAATTCCTGAAGAAGGTTGGTCGGGTCAGTCTTGTGATTATTCGCATTTGAAAATTTTTGGTTGTGATGCCTATGCTCTTATTCCTAGAAATCAGTGTTCAAAGTTAGATCCAAAATCGAAATGTTTTGTCTTTGTTGGATATGATTATTCAGTGAAGGGATATAGGTTGTGGGATCCTTATTCATGGAAGATATTCATTAGTAGAGATGTAACATTTGATGAATCTTCTATTTTAAAATCAGATGTTGAAAAAGTTGAACAAGAGCAGGTATCGCCAAGTCAGCAGATTCAATTAGAGACTAAACCTTTTTCAGAAAGTCAAAAGGAAGGAGAGACTTCTGATGAAAAAGGTGGAGAAGCAAGGGAAACTAGAGAAATTCCAGAACCAATTCAGCAACCAGTCACTCTACGAAGGTCTACAAGGGAAAGAAAAACACCTAAAAGGTATGAAGATTCTGCTTCATCATTTGCATTGATTACTAAAGATGGGGAACCTTCTTGTTATCAGGAAGCAGTAGATGATGCAAATAGAAAGATATGGAAAAAGGCTATGGAAGAAGAAATGGACTCCTTAGCCAAGAACAATAGCTGGGATCTTGTAGAACTTCCTGAAGGGAGAAGTGTTGTAGGGTGCAAATGGGTCTTCAAGTTGAAAAGGAAATTTGATGGAAGTATCGAGAGGTATAAGGCGAGATTGGTTGCAAAAGGGTATTCTCAGGTTGAAGGTATTGACTTTCATGAGATCTTTTCACTAGTAGTTAAACTTGTTTCTATTCGTACTGTGTTAGCACTAACTGCTTTACTTGACCTTGAGTTAGAACAGTTAGATGTTAAAACAACCTTTATTCATGGTGATTTGGATGAAGAGATATATATGGATCAGCCAGAAGGTTTTGTACAAGGTCGCAGCAGAAGATTAGTTTGCAAGCTCAGGAAATCATTGTATGGCTTGAGGCAGTTGCCTAGGCAATGGTACAAGAAGTTTGATTCCTTCATGGTGAGCCAAAATTTTATCAGAAGTGAGTATGATCATTGTGTATACTTCAAAAGTTTCAATGACATATTCATTATCCTGGTGTTGTATGTTGATGACATGCTTATTGCAAGCAAAAACATGGAAGAAATCAACAGGTTAAAGGCTCAGCGCTCTAGGACGTTTGAAATGAAGGATCTTGGAGCGGCAAAACATATCTTGGGCATGGAGATACACAGAGACAGGAAGAATGGTAAGCTTTGGTTATCACAACAAAAGTATGTGGAGAAAGTACTTGAAAAGTTCGGTATGAACAATGTGAAACCTATTAATGTTCCATTAGCTTCCCATTTTAAGATTTCTTCATAATTAAGTCCTAGAACTAATGAAGAAAAGAAGTATATGTCTCGTGTACCATATGCAAATGTGGTAGGCAACTTAATGTATGCGATGGTATTTACAAGACCTGACATTTCACATGCAGTTGGAGTTGTCAGCAGGTTCATGGCAAATCCAGGAGAAGAACATTGGAGAGCAGTGAAATGGGTGCTTCGGTATTTGAGAGGCACAAGTGACCATTACATCAGCTTTGCTGGTCATGAAGGTTCAGTCTACGTATAGGTGGATGTTGATTATGCAGGTGATTTGAACAAAAGGAGGTCTACTACAGGTTATGTTTTTACTCTTGCAGGTGGAGTGATCAGCTGGATGTCAAAGCTTCAAGAGACAGTTGCTTTGTCCACTACTAAAGCAGAGTATATAGTTGCTTTAGATGCCTGTAAAGAGGAAATCTGGTTAAAAGCTCTGCTTGATGAGATTGGAAGGACGCAGGAGAAAGTGAATGTGTTTTGTGACAGTCAGAGCGCTATTCATTTGGCTACAAATCCAGCCTATCACAACAAGACCAAGCACATCGATGTAAGGTATCACTTTGTGAGACATGTAATCGAAGGCGGCAAAGTAGTTCTCAATAAAGTCCGCACACAGGAAAATCATGCAGATATATTCACGAAACTAGTTACAGTAGAGAAGCTGAGATGGTGTCTCGCTTCTCTCGGCTTGCAGAAAAGATGATGAATGGGCATGGGCAAGGGATTAGGAAAATTGTTGTCAAGGTGGAGTTTCTTAAAATATAACAACAAAAATGTAAATAAGTAATTCTGGGCAAATTTACTTATTACCTATTGATTGGTTGTATAACGAAATGTAGTTGGAATAATGAAATAAGTCCAGGTTAAATAAGATGGTCCGAGAGGCTTGTAAAGCACGGAGAATCATTTTGATTAATAAGAGTTTTCAATCCCTTGCCCCGTGGATGTTTCCTTGACACCCTGTCAAGGTTTTACCACGTAAATATATGTGTATTTACTCAAGTATTTTTTATCCTTCAGTTTTGTCATTCAGTTATTGTATTCTATTTCTTTCTTGCTTATTGTTTTCCCCACAACAAATTGGTTTCAAAATGATTTTTTATATTACCCACTCAGCATTAATCTTGTTAAGCAACATTTAATGCTGTGGCTGGCGGTATAGAGCTTGTTAGACTTGAATGGGTTTCAAAGTGGTTTCTATATTACCCACTTATCATTAAAGACTAAGTAGGGTGGATATTGGCTGTCAATACATATGCCTCAATATCCATTCTGCTACTTGATCTTTAACAGTTTATCATGTCTATCGTTTCAAATTTGATATTGATAAAAATCAAAATAAAAAATCTGCATTTGATAAATTTTAGATTCGAATAATTACAGTAATGATTAAGAAAGACACCCCAACCTAAAACAAACGAGCATGAAAAAAATCTTCACCCTGAATTCAAAATTAAAATAATCCAAAGTTACTATATAGATCTTTCAACTGGTGCTGTAACAGCACCTGGCTCTTCCATGCACTACGACAAAATAAATGGCATAGATGCCTTACAGAACACGTGGGTTTAACATATCTTTTAGAAGATATTATCAATAAAAAGTTTCTGCTCTGGAGCTTTTAGTCACAGTGGGAATAATTCTGAAGACATTGCAACGTTACTGTAAGACAGTGATCTAATCTATTTCAGTGAAAAACTGAATCTGTCTTGGATTAGCCCTGCATCTTCTTTACAAACTTTTCTTTAGATTACATAGTGGTATATGAATATGAATGACACCATTAATATCATAAATATGGTAAAGCCTGTACACTTTCATATTCTTACCTGTAGGTTGGTTCAGTATGTCTGGCTTGGTAATAACTTTAAAATTATATTGACTCACAAATTTAAAAAAACACTTGATTTTTGGTTGAGATTATTATTATTATTGTCTGATATGGTTATTATTATTATTATTTTAACTATTATACTTAAAAATATATATACATGCACAGCTTACCAGCATATGATCAGGAGATTCAAATTGTTGCTGATTCTCATTTAGCATGGCCAATTTCAATTAAGTTTATTCAATATTAAGATTCTGCAAATGTAAACACCAAATAAATAATAATATGATGACGTGCATAAAACAGTTGATGTGACACATCTGAAAACCCTCGTACTAGATACAGAAATAGAGTTGTCTCAACTATCATATACAAATACTTAAGAAAAAGGAACAACAAATACTAAAGAAAAAGTAACAGAGGATCTGACAATGAAATTACATAAAAAAATGATCAAGCCCAGAGAAGGACCCTTTCATTTACTAAATATAATATGATTTGACTCTCCACCTATTTTTATTGCCTTGAGTTCAATGCCAACATTTAATGCAAGGTCTCTGGCTGGTTTTGAATTTCATAGATCCCAGCCTTCAGTGGCACATTGACCCCTTTGCTACAACTGACTAAGCCCAGAGCAAACCCACTTTGCCAATCAAACGTGAAGCTTGCATCTGATCCAACAATATCCATGATGTAATAATATCTTCTACTCAACTGATTACTGCCTCATACATTGCATGACCCAGGTTTTTTACACTATTTTTATTCAGAAGACTGAAATCTAAGTAAACTAGAAATTTGTTAGTAAAGCATTCTCTTAAACGCTCAGCACTTCTGGTCCAGAAATGAAGCATAGCAAAGAATTTCCATAACCAGCTAAGATATTAATCTCTGCGGAGCTTTTTTTCAATCTATGCATTTAGCCCTTCAACTTCTTGATCTCCAAGCTCAAAGCAAACTGAATCTCAATGGGAGAAAGATATATTTGTCAAGCTAGTAAAGCACATACTATCCAACCTACCAGAAGGTACATACTGATTCTCCAATGCATCCCATGTAGTGAGACTGCCATGGATTTCTTGTGTGATTTTCCCTTTGCTCTGATGGGCAGAGCTCCACATATATCCACGCCCAAGTACTGAGATCTCTGCATGGCCTGGGAGGCATTGATGCACAAACCCATGTTCCCCTTCAAGTCTATGTTCTTACCTAACCTGTGCAAAAACTCTGAAGAGAAAGGGACTGCCCCTGACAGCATGTTACCACTCAGATTCATGTGGTACATGTGAGAAAGATTACCTATAATGGAAGGAATCCTGCCTGACAGCCTGTTGTTCTCCAAATTCAAAGAACTTAGATTCAAAAGTTTGCCATAAGCCACAGGTATTGAACCCGAGTACCCAGAACTAGCAAGCCTAAGCTCCTGAAGCTTTCTGAGATTTCCAACTTCAACAGGCAAAGGAGAAAACATTGGATTCTTATCCATTATGAAGTACTGGAGGCTCTGTAAACTTCCCAGCGAGGGGGGGAATCTGCCTGTAATCTTATTGTTGCTGAGAGCTATGAACTCCAAGTTTTTCAGATTCCCAAGAGCTGCAGGAATGTGGCCTGTCAGGGAATTAGAGCTCAAATCCAGCTTCTGCAACGTCCTCAGATTTCCAAGGGATTCCGGAATGGGTCCTCTAAGATTGTTGTAACTTAAATCAAGGCCCATCAAGCTGCTTAAACTCCCCATTCCCTGAGGGATCTGTCCCTTGAAAGAATTATAACTCAAATCTAAATGCATGAGACTATTTAGCCTCCCCAAATCTGGTAGGATGCCCCCATGAAGATTGTTCTGAGAGAGTGTCAACACCTGTAATCCCCTCAAGCTGCCGGCGGTGCAATGAGACACGGACATTCTTTCGGAGTTCAAGAGGTGCCCGTAAACGCATCTACCCTTCTAAATTGGCATCTTTGGATTTCCTTACTACAATTGGGAGGGAGTGGAATGCTCTAGATTTGATAAGAACAAGTCCATGGAAGAAAACTCGCATTCGCTTATGTCGATTTACAAAGCTAAATTTACGGGAAGAAAGGGTTGAAAGGCGTTATTTCAGGGTTCATTGGGTTGCCTTTGCAATCTCAAGGAAGTCAATCTTTCTTTCAATTTATTGTACTGAGTGCTTTGTCCCCAGCGGAGTTGTTCCGATTCTGACATATCGAAACGCTAGATCCGAGCTTCAACAATTTGTCGGGTAATATACCCTTTGTGAAAGGTTTTCGTTCCATTCAATCCTTCAATATTTCAAACAATTTCTTCGAGTGGTGAGTTCCCTAAGTTCGACATGGCTTCAAATCGACCGCCCTCATTGTCTACAACAATTCTTTCACTTTGGTCACATTCCTACCAACATTTGCAAGAATTCAAGGTCGGTCAGGATCTTTGGACTTCTCAACGAACAAATTTAATACTTCTCTCGGTGAAGGGATCGGTAGATTGTCAAGCACCTGGAGGAGTTTAGCGCGAGATCTAACAACCTCGTTGGATCCCTTCCGGATGATCTCTTCGATTACCCAGTCATTGACACGACTCATTCGCCTTGCAACAGATTTTCCGGAAATCTAAGCGCGAGCATTGGGGACTTGCGGAATCTCACGGTTATTGAACTTCACGGTAACAACATTTACGGAATTCTTCCGGAGGAGCTTGGTAAGCTTGAGAAACTAGAGCGGTGATGCTTAGCAATAATAAATTTTCACGGGTTTTCGCCTAATCGAAATCTTGTAAGAAGTCGCAAGTTCTTGATGCGAGGAACAACTCTACTAGCGGGACCATCAATCCGGACTTTAAGAACTTTCCCAGACCTTTTTTTCTCTAGATCTAGCCTCCAATCATTTAACGGCAACATCACCGCTACCATATCCAATCGCTAAAATTAATAAGGACATTAAGCTTGGCAAAAAACCATCTTGATGGTGAAATTCCGGATAGTTTTTGATCTCTTCCGAGCTCTTGCATTTGTTTCCATTTCAAATAACGGCTCGATTAATGCTACCGAGTGCACTAAACCGTCTTGCAAGAGTGCAAGAACCTCACAACCTTGATTCTCTCAATCAATTTTCATGAGGGCCATATTCCTACGGATATTACAAGTTTTCGGCGGCTTAAGATTTTAGCTCTTGGAAAGCTGCGGCCTCTCGAGCCAGGGTTCCCAAATGGTTGCAAAATTGTAAAGAATTACGGAGTTCTTGATCTCTCGTGGAATAATTTTACAGGGAAGCATTCCTCCTTGGGTTGGCAATTTCAAATTTATGTTTTATTTGGACATGTCAAACAATTCCCTCTCGGGAGAAATTCCCCTAAAGCTTACCCAGGTTGCGAGTCTCACATCAATACGGAACCTCACAACATGAACAAAACTTCTCACGGAATTACCTCTATATGTGAAGCACAATAAAAAATGCGAGCGAGTCGCAATACTAATCAGGGTGGCCAATTTTCCTCCCTGCATTGTACACGAGTAACAACGAGACTCAAAAGGCGAGAATATGGCCGGGGTTTGGGCAAATGAAATTACTTCACATCTTATATTTGAGCGAGAAATAATCTAATGGGAACCATCCCCGATACGCTTTCTAACATGGCAAATTTGGAGAACCTAGATACGTACGGCAATAATCTCAACGGAAGGATACCTGCATCTTTGAGGAACCTCACATTTTTGGCAAAGTTCAATGTCGCTAACAATCACTTGGAAGGACCAATTCCTCCTGGAGGTCAATTCTTCGACTTCCTATAAGTAGTTTTGAAGGAAACTCGGGGCTTTGTGGTTCGTCGCTTCACTGTACTGCAATAGTAGTATACATGCTGTTAACCCACTGGAATTGGTTCCCAAAACAAGTCAGGCGAAACACTATTACGGGGATTACTGTAAGTATTGGAGTGGGGATTGCTTTACTTCTGCTACAATATTATGGAGCTTGTCGGGGAGACAAATTGAGATCCGGGATTTTGAGAATGAGGATGAATTTAGGAGGTCCTCAAGGTTATACGAACACGTGGGATTTACTATGGTAGTTCCGTTCCAGGGAACCGGCATAATAAGGACCTTACCATTGCCGATCTCATTAAAGCTACAAACAATTTTGATCGGGCCAACATCATAGGATGTGGTGGCTTTGGGTTGGTATATAAAGCCACCATGGCGGATGGTACAAAAGTTGTAATTAAAAAAATTGACGAGAGGCTGTCTCCCGGATGGACGAGGGAATTCGGGGCCGAAGTGGAAGCTTTGTCAAGAGCCCAACACAAAAAATCTTATGTCCTTGCAAGGATATTGTATACATGGGAATAACTGATTGTTAATTTATTCATACATGGAAAATGGAAGCTTGGATTATTGGTTACATGAAAGGCTCGATGGAGGTGCAACGTCGGACTTTGGGAAACCGGGTTAAAGATAGTTCAAGGAGCAGGGCGGGGGGATTGGCATATTTACATAGAGTATGTGAACCTCACATTGTCCATCGGGATATCAAGTCAAGTAACATTCTCTTAAATGATAAATTCGAAGCCCATTTAGCGAGACTTTGGCCTATCGAGATTGACTTTTGCCTTATAACACACACGTGTCCACGGAACTTGTGGGAACACTCGGGATATATACCCCCCGAGTATGGTTAGGCCTGGATAGCCACTCTCGGAGGGGATGTGTACGACTTTGGGGTTGTAATTACGGAGCCGCTCCTTTGGAAAGAGGCCTATTGATATCACGCAAACCAAAGGGATGCGGGGGACTTGGTGTCATGGGTGCAACAAATGAGATACGAAGGTAAAGAGGAGGAAATCTTTGATCCCTTACTTAAGGGCAAAGGTTATGAGGAGCGAGATGTCACAGGTACTCGATGTTGGTTGCATATGCACAAATCATAATCCTACGAAAAGGCCTACCATTCAGGGAAGTTGTTTCATGGCTTGAGAATGTTAGGGATAATTCCCAACAGATCAAAAAAAACATTTTAGTTAGTTGGGAATAGGATTATCATCTCTCTAACTTGAACACACCCAAAGGTGTTTTCTTTGCTTGCTTAATTAACCTAGGCTTTGAGAAAAAATGTTGAAGGCTTCTCCATATTCTAAAATGTTCACGGAAAGGCGGGTTATGAAAGCTTAATTCTTTCGTTGCATCTTTTCATTTATAGTCGGTTACTATTCATTAGGGTTAAATACGAGAAGATTATGACGAGAATAAGGGACTGAGTCTTTTGTACAAAAGCGAGACGGCATATATGACTTTGTAAAGTCGACTAGAGTTTCAAGTTTTAACAAATTTTCTCTCGCAATATGCAGATTTTTTTATCCTTAAAAAATTCAGATTCATCTTCAAGGTTCACGAGAGAAGTATGAAAGAAGCAATGATTGCAAATAAGTCTCTTTGGTTCCAATGAAAAATCGCCTTTGATGCAAATTTGGGTGATTAATTATAAATGTAGTGAAAATATCATATGGAATGGCCGGAAGCTACATAACTACGTTGGCGGATTTCCCCATGAGTTCCATGTACATTTGTTAAAATTTGCTATGGTAGGTCAAGAGGTTTTTTTTACCTTATCATAATTAGATTAAAATAATTTTTTTGGAAGAGTTTGATTTGTAAATCATTTCTATTTTTTTTAGTAGTATTATGTTATAACTTTTCTCCCATAGTTATATAATATTTGATCATATATATATATATATATATATATATATATATATATATATATATATATATATATATATATATATATTTCAATTTTTAAATTTAATATTAATGGTAATAGGGGTAATTTGAAACTCTTCATTAGGATTGGTTGAAATTTTAAGATTTTTTATTTTATAATACAATTTCCTATAGTATTGCTTTACAGCTTTTCCTTTGCAACATATGGTGCAATTTCTAGTATATATATTAGCAACACATTTTTTTGGCGATTGAACCATCCAAGTCTCATCTCGTGAATCTTCCATTATTGTCTGCCAACATCTTTTTTGATATATTTGCATGCGAGTGGACCAATCCAAGTCTCATTCCTTGGAATCGACCTTTATTGTCACTCCATTAGAAATTGATTTTCGTGTACATGACGTACGAGAACGCGAGCCTTATTTCGGCGACTATCCGCCCATTAATGCGCCCCGGGGGTGGAATGGCTGCTGTCGATTAAAACCGTAGATCATCGTGCGGTGGCCATTCCACCCACAGGCGCATTAATGGGCGGATAGCCGCTGAAATAAGGCTCGCCCAAAGTCCGAGAAAGGCACTTGGAGAAAGAGCTCGTTTTTTCCGTATGTTTGTGGAATTATTAATAAAGGTAACGTTCTTGTAAAAAGGTTGGTTTGTTATATTTTAATTAATTTCATTTGAAATTTTAAATTGCCATCGCATGACTTTTAACCTAATGATTTTATGACTATTTTACATTTAAACTACCCTTCACATGACTTTTAATAACTCCTTTTAGGGGTAAATAAGGAAAATTCAATTCTATTTTTTTAAAAACATTTTTTTTAATCCATGCATCCGAGACACCATCCCTAATAAAACTCTTTCCCAACATTTTGCTTAATTCTTTTTGCACAATAAATGAGTTGCATGTGCCGACCATAAAGTCTCATTCCTTTGAATCTTCCCATCCCTTAGTGTCAATCAACTAGAAATTGATGGTTGTGTACATGACGTGTGAGAAAGGCGCGGGGAAAGGACTTTGTTTTGCCGTATGTTATTAATAAAGATAACGGTTCTTTGTAAAGAGTCTGGTTTATTTTATTTTAATTAATTTCATTTCAAATTTTGGGTGCGTAATTTAATTTTATGTAATTTGTATTTTTTTATAAATTTTGAAAATAAAAGCTGAATTTATTTATTATATTAAAATGGTATGTAATTTATATTTTTCTATAAATTTTAAGAAATGTTGAATTTTTTTTATAAATTAAAATGTTAATTAGGAGTAGTCCATGTGATTCACGATTCCCTCTTGAGTCAAGGCTTAAAAGAAATATTAAAATGTTAAAAGAATTTACGAGTGTGACGGGAATTACAATGAAATGACGGACGGGGGAAGTGGGAAAGAAGCGAGAGAAAAGGGCGTGAAATAGGGAGAGCCTTATTTTAGTCGCTATCCGCCCATCAATGCACGGGACGTACCAATGCCATGCCATCGCCATGGAGCATGGTCATGCTCGCCGTCATGCGAGCCATCGCGATTGGAATTGGAATACGACATGACGAGGTTTCGTTGTAGCTCCCTCGCCATGAATTCATTCGTCGGGCATTAATTATTGAGTCGTTTAGATGTTAAATCTCAATACAAACGGCGACATACAACGAGCAACACGTGCTACTCGGCTCGACAAATTCTATGGGAAGAACATTCAAAGCAAAGTCGTTGTACGTTATACGTGTTATAGGTTTTAGAGGAGTTTTCAATTTATTTTTGGGTTTAATTTGTTTAGAATTTAATAGGATTGGTTGGAATTTTAATTTTTTTTAAGTTGTAAATTCTTTATAATTTAGAAAAAATTAGAAAAAATTTTAAGGATTAAATGTATATATTTAATCAAAAACTCATTTTAGAAAAAACAAAGATTATGATTTAAAAAAAAAGCAAATAAAAAAACCAAAAAAAATCAAGTTAATTTTCTAAAACAAATTAATATCCGAATTTTCAATCTAACTATTAAAACTTGGTAACAAGGAAAGTTGTGATTCTAAGCGGGTAGAAGATGAAAATCACTTCTTTTTAGACTATTCTACTCTTGTTCACATTAGCGCTCAATTCCCTACCATCTTCTTGACCTATTAAGCCAACCCACCTATAACGAGCTTGGAGCACTTATTTCCCTTCTCTTAAACCATATTCTCGTCTCTTAAAGAAAAATCAAACTTAGATTCTTTCTCATCTCTGGTGAGCCTTATTTTAGCTGTTATCCGCCCATCAATGCACAGGATGTACCAATGCCATGCCATCTCCATGGAGCATGGTCATGCCTGCCGTCATGCGAGCCATCGCGGATTGGAATTGGAATACGACGTGACAGGTTTCCCGAAAAACCAATTTTCTAGAATTTACGTGAGTCGTTGACGGTTGGCATTGATAGGATATACGGCATTTTACGAGGTCCGCCGTCGGGTACTACTGTGCATTAACGCGACTTCACATCCTTAAGCCGGGCATTAACGCGGTGAAAATATAATGGATGAAGTTAAGAGGTTGAACTAAATTTAACGCGGCTTCACATCCTTAAATGCCATATTCATCAATTTGTTGAAAATTAGAACATGCAAGTGCTATTCTTACGTTACACTTTTCCATAGACAACGGTAGCCACTTGATTGTTGTTTATATCATTAGAGTTTGGATATATATTATTAGAGTTTAGATATATAATTTTTTCACAAAAAATGTAACATAATTTTATAATTAAATATTAGTCTTATGTGTAAATATTTCATCATTAAAATTTACACAATTAGAATTTAAATAAACACTAATTTGTGTCCATGATTTTTTTGATTGGTGATTTTTTTTCACAAAAACATTACACAACTTTATATAGAAGGTATTTTAAGGATATGGCAATTGTTTGTTAATGGTTCTTCTAACTTGTTATCCCTACTTTTTTTTAAAAGTGAAGTTTTTATTCATTTGATGATTGCAACAACATTTTCTTCGTAATATATAATGTGAGTAAAGTTGACAATAATTTTTGTAACAATTTTTTTTAATTGAGTAAATTTTATTTTTTATTTATATCTAATATTTTAATATTTTATTAATTTAATGATTAATATAATATTTTTTCTACATAATTGACTTTATATTTATTTTTAATTACATTTTAATTAAATAAATTTTATTTTTATTTTAAATTTTAAAATTAGATTAATTTGAGGATTAATATAATATTTTATTTTATTTATAATGTATATTTGTGTTGAGAGATGCTTTCTAGTGGAATATGGTAATAATGTTATAATGTAATATTTAACATTTTGACTGAGTCAAATTAGATAAAATTAAAAATTAAATTAAATTATAAAAAAAAAATAAAAAAAAAAAATTAATATAATGGAATTTAAATATTTTAACTTGGACAAAATAAAATAAAAATAAAAAATAAAAATAACCCTATAAAAATAACATAATAATAACCCAATGAGGAAGGATATATTTAAATATTTTATTTATTTTTCATTTTTTTTCTAAGTAAGTCTAAAATCTATTATATGAACATATAGTACGGGAGCGATCCTAGCTGCGGCGGGCATACTGTCGACAAAATGACAAAAATAGAGCTGCACTGTACGGGAAACCGGCTCGAGCGAGTATAAGAGCTGCCTCTTCGAGGAAACCGACTTTAGCATGATGGTTATAAACGGGAAAGACGCAGTCGCCCACGAGGAAACCGAGCTCATTCTATGTTTGTGTCGAGAAGCTGAAACAACGAGTATAAGCCAAAAAATCAAAGAGTCCTAGACGGGATTACATGGATTTGCGAGATCATCTAGAGGCCGTGAGTCGCTTTCGAAGGCTGCTCCTCTTCTATCTGCACCATCCTGCGCTTTCATCCGTGTGGGCGGGTTGCTACGAAATGCGGCTGGTTCGACATCTTGAACGCCATCTTGTGAATCTTTAGCATCGTCGGTGGGCGGAGCAGACCTTCTCCGGCTTTGCGTGCCTCATCGATACTGTAAGGAGGGTGAATTGCGGAGAGGGAGAGAGCGCGGCCTCGTTCGGGATGGAGGAGGGCGGAGGGGCGGGGAGTGGTCTCGAGCTACCTCTTTGAAAGAGATAGTGACAGGTGGCGATGATCGAAAGGCTTGTTGGTGTTACTTTGAAAGTGGAAAATGGCGGAAGAGGGGCGTGGAGGGCGCGACAGGGGGAGGGAACGGCGGGGGACACGGAAGAGCCGGGACGGGAGTCTGCGCGAGGGCGGGGGAAATGCGATTGCCCAAATTGTTGGAATGGCGCCTCACTCGAGGCCTTTCGAAGCTATCTGCAGGGGGAAGACGATTCGAAGAACTAGAGGGAGAGCGCCAACCTGCGGAAGAAGATGCTCTCGTATTACCCCGACGGCGCGAAGCCGATGCCTCAATCCGGGCATGGTGGGGCAATGGTCGAGACTAGGGCGAGACGGGGAGGCGAGGAGGCGGCGAGTTCCGGAGAGCGGACGAAGTAGCATTCGGACCAAAGCAAAATGGATCGTGGGAGAAATGCGAGGCCGGGATAAAGATCGAAACGACAGTGAGCGGACACGAGCGGCCAACTCGCGTGCGGCGGGCGAGGAGGCCTCCGCGGGGGCAGCTAAAATTGAGCGGCTTAACTGCTAGAGTCATGAAGCGCGGGAGGGTGTGACAGGACCGAGAATGGTATGGAGAATAACTGCCGAGAGCAACCCGGACGGAAATAGAAATGAAAAAGCCGAATGAATTTTGCGTGAGGACTAGCGTTCAAGTAGGGAGGATCGTATCCTCGGCGTTCCCACCCGGTGTAAATCTTTGCGTTGGGTGGAGTAAATTCGCGATGAGGCATGGGTTGCGGGAGTAAATGCAAACGAGCCCGAGGCCACGTGCTTTCCCGTGGCATGCCATCCTTCCGGACGCCCCTAATCACCCGCAGCCGGGGTATTTTTCATTTTATTATTATTGAAATTAAATTTTAATATAAAAAGAATAAAAGGATAAAATTTTAATATTTAAATTGTATATATATATTTAAATTTTAAGTAAAATTAAATGAAAATATATAACGAGAATGGAAATTAAATCATGCTCTCGGATGGCATTTGACAACGCAGAATATAATCCCATGCTCTTTGAAAACCATATATTTAAACATTTTATTTATTTTTCATTATTTTATATAGATATTTTTTTTTTTAATTTTAATTAAAATTATATATATATATATATATATATATATATATATATATATATATATATATATATATATATATATATATATCAAAATAATATTTCTAATGTAAAATAATATTTCCAATTAACTTTAATTATAAAAAAATATATAAAATATAAAAATCTCTTCAATGAACATAAGCCATGAGATTCATAACATTATAAAGTGATTTAACCACATGGATTTAGCTACATAGTTTTCATACAAGGTTTTTCGATTATCTTTTCATTTGAGGTTGTGGTGTTTCTTTATCCATAAAGTTAATTATCAATGGTTTTGGTTGATGGATTTCTTTAAAAATAAAATATAAAATAACTTTGTGAAGTGATTTAGTAATAGTGTCTTGTCCCTTCATTTAATAAATCCTTTGGATGGTTTTAATTTGAGGTTGTGGTGTTTCTTTATCCATAAAGTTAATTATCAATGGTTTTGGTTGAAGGATTTCTATAAAAAATAAAATATAAAATAACTTTGTGAAGTGATTTAGTAATAGTGCATTTCCACTTCATTTAATAAATCCTTTTAAGAGGGGATTGTCATTGTGTTGCTGGCAAGTCGTTGTAGGTTACACTCAAGACAAAAGTGGTTTATTAGTTGGCATGTTGTATGCTTTAAAGTCATTAAAAAGAAATAGAAAAGAAAATTTGATTTTTGGGGCATAATATCTATGTTGGTGAAGCCGGTGGATTATAAGCCTTTTATTTATGAATAGTTGAATTTCTTTGGAAGTAGTTGCATGAACATTCCATGTCTCGGCACGGGTAAAGGAAATAGAAAGAGGTTGGAAAGCTTCAAGGTCACTAATGCTTAACTCTAAGAAGAGAAAAATTGCTTGAAAGAGAAGGATTGGATGTATGACCAACAAGATAGACAATAGGCTAATGGTAAGGGAAACTACAATGCAATTGTTGTTTCGATATTTCATCCGAAGAACCTATTTTTTGAAAATATGTCTAAGATTGATGCAAAAACATCAATGACCTTAACAAAGAGTTTTTGAGAACTCCATGATGTGCTTGCGGGCATGTATAGACACCAAAGAGTTGTTTGTTGAGAAATACAATAGGTTGGCAAGTTAATTGATTTCTCATATTATGACATTATCTTGTGATGTTTCATTATTATTGTTCTTTCTTTCGATTTATCTTTTCCTTATCATCAAGACTAATGCCAAACAAGAAATAGAAGAGGACACGAGATGTAGGTACACGACCAGAGGGAAAAATTCACTCTAGGGGATGTTATCACCCTAGTAATTTCTAAATATTGTGGGCTCTTTGAATTTTTTCGAGTTTAAGAAAACTAGGGGGTAACCACAAACCTTCTTTGGAAATTTAGGATCTAGCCTTCCTAAATTTCGAGAGAGGGTTGTCTCTTTTAGATTTAACTTTGTTTTTTTGTTTAATATTTTAGGCTAGGTATGATTGGGCACTTGGTTTTTTATTTGAAAGTTTGGAGATGGAATTCAACAAGGCTTTTCCCACCAAAATTAATTTGACGATTCAAAATTATGTTTGACTCCAAAAGCTCGACTATGAAAATGTTTCATTCAGATGTAGAGCATGCTATGAAACATGGTATGTAATTAAAAAGCGCCCAAAATGTTCACGAGAACAACAAATATTAGAAAAAAAATTGAAGGCCCAAATGGTGGAAAGGAGCTCGGGGTGATCTCGGGGTGTTATGTTAAGGCACTTCATGGCGTAAAAGTTACCTCGCTCGAAAATACAAATTCAAAAAATATATTATTATGTTTGTCATATATTAATTTTTTTTATAATTAATAATGATAATAATAAATTTTTTTTAAGTTTTAATTTAGTTAACTTTTAGAGTAGATGGTGATAGGGTGTTATTTTAAGGAAATTCTTGGTGTAAAAGTTACTTGTTCGAAAATAAGTGGGAAAAAAAATCCATCCACACTAAGGTGAATCCACATCTCAAAAAAAATCTTACACACTTCTTTGTATTCATACCACAAATATTGTTTGTGCCCTATTTATAGATAAATAAAGGAATTGTTAAAATATATATAAAACCGAAAAAAAACTTAAATAATACTACACCACTTATCAATAAAGTTTTCATCTTTAAATGTTAGTATTGAGCTGGTAAAGGCTCAAAACTTTATCAATTTTTTGCAGATTTTATTAGAAGGCATGTATTTTGTACTTTAAAACTTTAGTTTTCCATTTCATAAATTCAAAATTAAAATAAATTTGAATCCATATATATGCTCTCTTCATGTACATGATACATCTATTATTATAACTAAGCAAAGTTTCATGGTATGATATGGTTTTACATGCATGCAACATTGAATAAGATATAAATTTAAGTAATTTAACGTGCAAACTTTATAATTTGTAAATGAAACAAAATAAATCCATTCTAACTACATTCATCAACGAGTAATGTAACATTGATAGAATATAACATTAAATCCACATCATGAATTTAATAGTCAATGAAGGCATTGTCATATACACAAGTTCACATTCTTGTACTTGTATTCCAAATTGGTCTAGTTATACATTTTTTTCTCTTTTACAAAATGGGCCCATGGCCCATGGTATTTCCCAACATAGATAATGGAAGGTCGCGCCCATAAATGAAATAATGGAAAAATGACATCATGACTGATTTATAAATTGGGTCTATACGTCACCCTCGTCGTGCTTCGCACTCCCAAGTGCATTTCAAAATTGATATTGCTGCAAAAAATTAAATAACTAATTAGTTGTAAAATCCAAAATGCATAGAATCAATTATTGTTAATTCATGATAAGATTTTGATCAACTACTCATTCTCACCATGAAGATCTAAGGCAATGTAGAAGATTGTCCTTCCTCGGCGGATGGTGGAGTCTGTTGTTGATGGATATAGGCATGGTTCATGGGTGATGGATAAAGGCATAGTGGAAGTGAAATCGGAAAAAGGTAGTGGGTGTGGGCGGTGATACACCCCCACCGGTTGTACGATAGTGAGAATCACCCTAGGGCGAGGGATCACCCTACGGGTGGAAATTGGAATGTCAAAGGTGGATGATTGAAACAATGAGAAGGGTGGATGAATAAATGGTAGGGGTGGGGATTGGGAAGAGTTTGGGGAGGTGGTTATAGGCATGGGAGAATTTATGATGGAGAAAGGTGGTCGGTGTGGGTGACAATAAATCCCCACTTGGTTGTACAAGAGGAGGAAGCACCCTCGGGAGGAAATTGGGATGTTAATGAGTGGAGCGAGTGTTCAAAGCTGCTATAGTTTTTTTCACCAACATGCTCATCAAATAATTGAATTCGACAACTCTGGAACGTTGTGAGATGTGGGTCCCTCGACTCGTAACAATAAAAAAGTTTCATATAGTTATGAAAATGCATCGAAAATGATAATATATCGTATTTCACATAAAAAAAATGCATGCCATCAAATTTCCATACCATTTTTACGTATAATAGAATGTTGCACTAACTCGGGTATGTGGCCCACACTTCTTTGGTGTTGAGAAGATAACTCCGATTGCTCATCCATGTTTCTTTTTTTTGAGCGAACTCATCCAACCTTTTCAAAATGTGGATTATCTTTCCACTGATTTTGACTTGCGCCCACATTGCCTTTTCTTTTTTCTATTGGGCTCAAGAAACTATGTTTTCTTTTAGTAGTGATCTTTGATGGATTTATATTATTGAAAAACATTCTATTGTAATCTTGACATGCTTTTTTATACCAAAGCTGCTCAATGCCTTTGCTTGCTCCAAATTTGTAGGTATTATGGATCTCAATTTCTCATGAGTTGATAAGTTAACACGTTTCATCTCATCATCTTCAAATAATGCACTATCTCGGTCGTACATTGGTTGATTGAACATTATCAATGCTTGTTTCATTATAATAACTTATATTTGGAGGAGAATCAATGCATGGCGAAGCTCTGTTTGGATTTCTAGGCCCACTATAGGTGTTTCATTCAAATCAAATGAAATTGTAGGCCTTTTACGTGGTAGGATTAGTGATATTAGGCAATACATTTTCACCCAAAGTAATGTTACTCACCAACATCTCAACTTTCGGTACATGTTTACAAACATTTCCATTCAAGGCCCAATTGCAATTACGGAAGTGTAGATTGGAACCTTTATATATGAAATTGTACCAAATATCATGTGTATCCTTATTTTGGCTACGAACCCAATAACCATTGTTACTCTTTTCATCGAGCACGCAATCTTCATTTGGGATTTGTCTAGCTCTACACTTGGATGAATTCAATTGTTCCTCAATTTTTTCTAGGCAGTACAAAACCAACTTCTTTTAAACGTTGCATATGATTGTAATATAATACAACCTTTGTTAACAACACATATATTAACCAATCGACACGTCTATGACATGCATTATTCTTTTACGCTTAGGCACCTTTCCTTAGTATGCCGATGATAAGATTCAATGGCATTATTTGTATCCCGATTGGAATGTGGAAAATTTCACGTATGCTTTTTGCCCACATATGCAGCAGAAAGAAATTTATTAGCTATGAATTAATAATACATATGACATGAAAAATAGTCATTAAAGTCACTTACAAGAAACTTACATATTTTGTTGTTGGCTAACCAAGTTGTTTTAAAATATTCCAAAAACCTTGGTTGGTCCCTAAATCTTTCAAAGTCTGTCTTTTTTACTGATTCATCATCTTCACATGCGTGCATGATTTCTCCTAAAGAATGAAAAAAATGTTGATTTGGTTTTCCCTTCCTTGGACTTTATTTCCAACATTCTTCAACCATGCACGACGAACATGCCACACACATAATAATATATTACACTTGATTGAAGACCTGGAATAACACAATTTATTAGAGGGAATATACATTAACAATATTTTTATGTCTCTTATAAAAAGAATAAACACATCACCTTAACGCTTCAATTTCGGTAGTAGCATCATCCGTGATGAAAGCTTGAACACTGCCAATCGGTCGCTCTTTCTTCCCAATGGAAAAGAGAGTTGACATCCATTTGGAAAGCTCGGCTATAGTATTGCGTGATGATATCACCCAAACTCTTTGAACCCCCATTGCGATGTTCGTCAGAAAACCATTAAGAGTGTACGAGTTGATACTACATTACAAACAATGTACATAATTATATTTATGTAAGTTACATGCACTAAAATGAGGTTTAATAAATAAATCAAATTTAGAATAAGTTTGTACTCACCCCATACTTATTTGTACTAAATGTTGAATCCATTGAGATTATATTATTGTGAGAATATTTTAGCATCATTGAGCGCATCCACTTTGTTTGTATGCCTATAATAAAAGGGATGTTTTCAACAAGATCTTGTTTACGGTAGAAGAAAAAGCTCTCAAGGTGTTCCTTATACCAACATTCTACAACTTTGTTTGGATCACTTTGATCTTTAACATACTCTAGCCTTATAGTATCATTGTAAATGTTTAATATATCTTGTCTTGTCATATATGTATCTCGAGATGTCCACTGTGTATAACTCACCAAATCCATCCTTCACATCGAGAGATGAACTTGTCCCATATCATTGTAACATTAAAACCTCTTTGGATTAAATGTAGGACAATAGATCGCATATCCCTTGTTAAATGTGGTGCATATTTGAATCTCATGGGCATGCCGATTGCATCTTTTCCATGACAAACAACATTGGATTTATCAATATGCCTACATGCGGTATATATTATTACGACATCAGTGCGGTCTAAGTTGAAGTCGTTAAGTACATGATAGTGACATTGGCAACCAACTTTAATACTTTCTTGTTGATTACGTATTTTAGTTATATACGAGGATGCACTCATACTTTGGTTTTTACCCAATCCGGACCATATGCACACCAATACCTACATATAAATGTTTTACAACAAATTAGATATAACATATATGCATCTTTGTAACAAATTATACATATATTGATAAATATATAAAGACTCACATAGCGTACTCCAAATATGTTGAACAATATGTTTGTTTGATATCCTCTAATTTTTTTACTTCGATGAGTACGAAGATGAAATTGAGTGGGTGCGGATTCACTCGATTCCTCTCCTCTTATAAAATCATCAAGTTGACAATATGGAATAAGCGCAACTTGGTCCCCATCAATATTATTCCATGTTAAGTCTTAAAGTTTGAAAATTCAATCATATCCTCAGGGTCTTCAACTTCCAACTCATTAATCCTCTCCCACTTACACATTCTTCAAATATCTCGTACACATTCCATTGAAAACGATTTGTTTTGAGTAAATATTATGGGCTTGATTAATGCATATCACTAAACATGGAAATCACATTTTTTAGGTAAATATTTTATGCTTTTCGGATAAACCACTTTGGAAAAAGTAATAATTGGGTCATTAATAAACTTAGATATTTCTCACAAATTTAGACAAACCATGTATGACATATGATGTCTTTATGGAGGTGGTTTCACCAACTTAGTGTCATGGGGTGACTTGTGATGAGTGGTTGAGGAAAAGGTGATTTTGATGCCTCCATTCACATAACCTACATGGAAACCTAACTTTACCCTTTTCCCCGGGGAACTTTAGAATCACTAATCAATAGGAAAAACATAGGCAACAACATAGGTGATTGCCACTGGAACAATAGGAAAAACATTCTAGAAATGGGGTTTTCCTAACTACGACGCCTCACGCCATTTGTGGAGATGGTGCGAGATATGGACGGTGGGTGTTTGCCTAAAGTGGGTCGGTAATTTCATTCCGGAATCGCGGTGGATGGGTAACTGAAAATGAGGTCAAGAATGTAGTAATGAGGGCACTAAAGGTTCCATGTGTAGCGAGATGGCTACTCCACATACCATTTCGTGACTATTCCAATTAGGGTGCGTTGAAATAGTCTTAGTCGAATAGTATCGTCAACGATGTTGTTCAATGAATACCATAGGTGGAAAATCCAAAGGGAGTTTCGTGGGCATGGGAGTCCATGTAGGGTTGTGTGCGAGTGGGATCATTTGTCAACTTAGTTAAATGCGGGTAAATTTAACGAAGCTAATAAAAGTGATTTGAGAGTTTGTGGCCATTGCCCCTTGTGAAAACACGGTGTTACTGGTTAGGTATAGGGTTTTTCTATGACGTGCCCCTACTTTTGTGAGTTCACACCGACTTCTCGATGCGAGGGCATTAGCTTCGAGAAAATACCTTGTATTTTATTAAACATAGGGGGTCTTGTGTTTTTTTAGAGAATATTGATTTTTATGTAATTATTAATGGGTTTTGAGTGATTAAATGAGATTTTAATTAATGTGAGGATTTTTGTAATGTTCCTGGATGATTGGAGAACATGAGGGGAATCAAATAGTTTAGATTTGAGATTTTTAGGAATTGATTGTAAATCCTAAATTAGATTCGAGTTTCAAGATTTTAGGGATAGAATCTAGATTTTAGGAGTTTGCGGATTTTTGAGGATTTTGTTGAGTCATTGAAGGGATTTGAACCTAAATTGGTTCATCATAATTTGTATAAATGTAATAAGCCTAAAAGGTAGATAGATTATAGAGAGGTAGGAGACAGGGAATTAGAAGAGGACAAACAGAGTTTTGTTTGTCAAGCCTAAAGGAAATTGTAAAACGGGGCCAATGATTTGAAAATCGGAGCGAGGAAAGCAGATTTCTGTAAGAAATTTCATTTGTTTATATGAAAGTATCTTTTTCAGAATTATATGCATGATTGATTGAGCGATTATATGTTTAAATTACTGTAATTGGAGTCGAAGTGAAATTTATAATTTGGCATATGGCAATATTATTTTGGAAAACCATAAAATGTTGTGGGAGTTTCGGGTTGAAACCACGAAGGGAGTGTGAAGTTGAATGGTGGCATAGTGAATTTGTGAGCTGCGAGCTAAAATACGCATGAGGAATAGTAATTGTGCATCGGAATCATGAGTTTCAAAGGCATAGAGTGGTATGAAGTCAAGTGGAACTTCATAAGGCACGAAAAGCTTAGATTAATGGGTCGAATATGAAATGAATTGAGGACACAGAGGTTTATTTAAACTACAGTGTGATTTGCATAAGGAGTCATGGAATTCGTAATCGAATTCTTGCGGGGGTTTCGATTTGGAATGAAACCTGGATCATGTTCATCAACCGATTAAGGAAGCGGAAGTATGCGATACTTAGGGTTTGTTAAAACACAAAGTGTTGCGGCCTTGATTGAATAGCAATGTCCGTTGAATCATTCATATTCGAGAATAAAATGAAATCAATGGACTCGAGTATGCGAGAGATGCGTAGTGGAATTTATGAAGTGGTGTTAAATTCGAGAAGCGAGAGGAGCATAAGTGCATAAAAATTCAAGTGAACGAAGGTCGATTGAAGGCAAAGGGAATGAATCCGTAGGATAGGCATATAAGGCTGTGAAGAAAGTTTAAGAGGGAACCATGAAGATGAAGAGTGGAATAGAGCAGGCTGAACGAGAGAGGTGGTTTTGACAATAAAGAGCGGCGGTATCGCGTGGCCTTTCGAATGGTAAGTGGATTATGAATTTAGAATGCGATATCACTCCTTGATGGGACGCGTGGAAAAAATGGTAAGGATAAAACCATTTTTATCGCGTAAATTTTTCGAAGATTAAGTCTCGTGCATTTTCATAACGTGATATTCGTTGATCACTAAAGTTATGGAATGCGATGAATGCCCATCGTTGGATGGAAGGATATGTTATGTTGCGTGGGCCAAAATGTTATTTTTATGTTGCCGTTGGTTTTTAACCAAAGTACTGAATTTATGTATGGTTGAATATTAAATATGTGGTGGCATTTTAATTTAATGCCGTGAAGGTTGATAGATGTTGGAATGTATGATTCTATATGCGTTGGTGTTGATTAGCCAAGGTCAAGTTTGGGTAAGTTTTTAAAAGACAAAGGGCGCATATATATTGGAGTTGAAACCTTGAGTTTCGACCAAAGTCAAAGTATTAGTGTGAGATGAAATGTTCCATGAAAATTTAAATAAAGACCATGCATATACTTGAGTTGATCGAATATAAATTCGAATTGCTATATGGTGAAAAGTGAGTGGGCCATCATATTGAATTTTAGGTTGAAGTAAAACCTTTGCATAAATGAATGTTAAACGAAGAGTCATATATATGATGGTTAAGAGAATTATTTGGATTGAAGTTTAAGTTTGAAATAGCTTACACATAGATGAAATTTGGGTTATGGTTTTAATAACCATGTATTAAAGGTTGAAGAGATCTTCCTTGAAGATTTAATTTATATACATATACATAAAACAAAGTGAAAATAAAAGATAAATTTTCCCTTTAGATTAATCCTATGTGACCAATCAATAAAAAAATATGGTTTTTTGTTGTTTTTTCGTATGATACTCAAATCCTAGAAGACCTAAATCGTCCTCACACGCTCAAATGTAACTGGGCCTTGAGAAGATATCTTGCAAATGCTGGGACAACGTCCCGAAAGAGCTGGCGACGCCTCCAGTCAACCGAAGAAAATCAACCAAGGTAAGGGTAGAGGATCCAGTGCTTGCCTGCACCATCACCGATAGGGAAGGATGCCCTAATTTTGGTCGCTAGGTACCGTCGTCCCACGTGAGCGTTCGAGTCTTGAGCTTCTTGGTAATTCAGCTACCAGTACCGAGTATTAGACGGGTCAGGTAGCCCCGAATAATACCGCACGCACTGGGCCTAAGCTTAACCCCCTCTGAATCGGGTCTCTGTTGCGCTCGGGTTTTCTTTGCCGTGGGCGGATAGACGGATTTAAAAGTTCCCTAAACAGTCAACTTCTATGTTTCAAGATATAAACTGACCAAGGCAGCTTATTGGATGCCTACCCCCTTGGTCCTAACTTAAGCTATAATTTCTCTTGTGGCCCCTGTGGGGAGTGTTTAATGCGTTTAGTTAAGTGAGTTTTAGGTGGCTTTGATTCACTTAAGGTGTGAATGTGTGTGAGAAAGAGGTGAACAAGCGCATAGTTTGAACATGTGGATATGCGGTGATCCTTTTCAAAATCCCATATTTAAACTAGGTTTGGTTGTTCCTTGCCCAAAAGTAAAACATGTGCGGATGTGGGCCGCTTACAATGCTTCCTAGTTAATCTAATTCATCAACTATAGGGAGATGGTGAATTATCAGTAGAGAGTTTTCATATGCTTACCTAGGATCACCCGTGGGTGCAAAGGTAGCAGAGATTACTTGCTCTTCTAAAGATAATTCAATCCTGGTCCCGAATCCTAGTGCCAAAAATTGAACTAATATTAATGACTTTCAACTAGGAAAATGGAAAGAAAATATTTGCTTATGATGTGCAGCTTACAACTTGTCCTATTTAAACTAAATGTTTGCTCTATAGGGAGATTGTAAAGTATCAAGAGAGAGCGTTCATATGCATACCCAGGGTCACCATTAGGTGCAAGGGCGGCAGAGATTACTTGCTTTCTTTTGGTATTTTAATCCTGGTCCCGAAATTCTAATGCAAAAATTAAAACTTGATTTAATGCAAGAATTTGAAAACTAACTAAAGATGTGTGGACTTGGGCCACTTACTTTTTCTTAATGAACCTATGTGTGTGATAATTCTAATTCTTTTAAAATAACATATTTAATGTTAATTAATAATTCTAATTCTTTTAAAATAAAAATGATGTTATTGATAATAATAATGATGTTATTAATTTTTTTTTTTTTACATAATTATTCATTTAAAATTAACAATAAAACAATAAAAAACATTTATTTATTTATCTCAATAAATCTAAATGAATATTTCGATGTTTTATTATTTTTTACTATTTTTTTTTATAAATCATAAAAACATTTTATTATTTATTTATAAATTATAAAAAAAAATTATGTTACCCCAAATTAATTATATATGGAAAAATAAATATAAATAAACCTTAGGATGAACCTTATTCAAACCTTTCAAACCTTTCAAACCTTTCAAACCTTATGATAAACATAAACCTTGTGATGAACATAGTTTCTGGGTTAAGTTGTAACATGTCAATCAAACCTTATGATGAACATAGTTTCTGGGTTAAGTTGTTGCAACATGTCAATTTTTTACAAAGAAATTTAGAAGATTAACAAAGCAAAAATTTTATCCTCTCACACCATTAATGGAATTGATGGAATTGACTTCATCATTATTCATGTTATAAGTTTTTTGATTTATTATGTTATATTTGTGTAACAAGTTTTATGGCAAATTTGATTTGACTACAATATTGAGAAAAAAATAAATAGAGAGTAGCAAGTTTATTTACTTGAAAGCATTTGTAAATTAGTGGATTTTCAACTTTAGTACAAGAAGAAATTCCTTTTTAGGATTTTTGTTGTTTATATTATTTTATATGGTTGTGAAGTTTATATTCTAATATTTCTAGATAATTGTGGAGAAAGATATAACAAATTCAAAAGGGTTTTCCAACTTATAATTTTAAAATTAAACATAATATATCATATCTTATCTTCCTCATAAAAGTATGTCTTTCTCACTAAAAACATAACTATGAGTAGGTAGTTAATATCTAAGTAAAATATAAACAACATAAAATATAAGAGACTTCCTAAGATTGCTTCAAATTTCAACCACTTAAGTCTCAAGCAAAATTAACATAAAAATGCCAAGTCTTGGCTAAATCATTAGGGTATCAAGGAAGATGCTACTTTGTGAAGTTATTACATCCAAATTTAAGAAAAAAGTATGGCCTAATTAAAAATGTAAGGATAAAAGAAAATTAAGATATTAAAAGGACACGATCAACCCTAATAAAAAAATCTCTTTAAACCATCAATATTGGTAAAATAAGAACAAATTCTCATTATCTTCATAATGAAATAACGTGTTAGATAATTCCTAAAATATAGTAAATGGAAAAGATTTATAATATTTGTAACACTAAGTATATATATATATATATATATATATATATATATATTTTAAATCTTAATTTCAAAATATTTATTACAATACAATCTTACTAACCTTTTGAATCATTATATCTATGATGATGTATAAATATTTTCATAAGAAATTTCTAACTATTAACTAAAATTTCTAATGAACAGAGTAAATTTTCACTTATTTTTAAAGCCTTCAAATAAACATTAAATTTGACTAGATGATAACAATAAAAGTCTAAAAGTTTTAAGTTTTAGTTATTTTTTAAAATACAAATTAACAAACCATTTATAGTAATACTGCAATTTTACAAAGTTTACACTGCATTTTTTAATTATAAAAATGAATTAAAAACCCTAAAATTAAAGTTGACCAAGAAAATCTAAAAATTTTAATTTTTGTTTTTTTATTATTTAAATTAATAATACGATTTTTAATAAAAGCGCAATTTTACATGGTTTAAACTACATTTATTTATTATATAAATAAATTCATTATTTTGAAAATATTTAAATGTTACAAATTTATTAACTAAATTAAAATTGAATTAAATTAAAAAATAAACAAAAGTATTTGAATCTATATATTTATTATCAATGAATTCAAAAATCAAAAAACACTTTAAATTAAAATATAAAATAAAAAAATATTTAAATCAGAATAATATATTGCCTAATGTATTGCCTAATGCAGAAATACACTAATCATTCAGTCGTGAACTGTAAATGCAGAAATATTCCGCTGTGAACAAATCATTTTCAGCTGTGAAGGAATCAAATCATTTTCAGCTGTGAACTTTACGGTTTAAAAGGAGAGTACCTCGCCAGGAAGTCCCTGCCTGCAACAGTTTTGCGAGCCCCTGAGGATTGGCGATAAATATTCCAATGGCCTGCAACAGTTCTGCGAGCCCTTGAGGATTGGCGATGAACATTCCAATGAACTGCAACAGTTCTGCGAGCCCCTGAGGTCGCGGCGATGAACATTCCAATGGGAATTTCAGATTCGCGCGCGAATGTTTATATTGACCGCATAGTTGATATTGGCAGCTGAGGTGAGTTTAACGCATTAATGACTGGAGTGGTAGTATTAGCCGAGCAGCTGGTGGTCGCCGTCATGAATTTAATGTACAAGTTTGGGTATCGGCGTCGATGCCAGGCCATGCCATGCCATGCCCATGGGATGCCCTTAAGAGTAGGGCATTTATGGGCGAATAGCAGCTAATATATTGGTTGCCCAAGAAAACAATTGTTGTACGATTATCTCATAGTATGTTACAACATGGTTTTGCTCATACATCTATTTCATATTTGGAAGGAAATACGTCAGTTGCCGGGCCCGGCCCGAAGTACGGATGCTGGTAATTCCAAGAGCTCTTGTGTTCTTTACCGAGTTCAGAAAGGGCGGATCTGAATAAGTATCCTATTTACGAGATAGACGGCTTGAGTTTATTCTCTACGTAATAACACGCGGCAACGTTCTATGAACAAAGTTGCTCAATCCAATGGCTCCTTCCCTAAACGACCGCAACTCTTGAAGCTGATTATGTAATATGGGAATGTTTAATTATTTGATTTTTTTCATTCCTAAAATCTAGGTTAAGTTTTGAATGAAATGTAAATTTTAACAATTAAAAATAATTTTTTTAATGTATAAATAAATATAACACTTAAAAAAAAACCTTTCTGTAAGTTAAACTTATCATTCTAGTATACCCAAAAAAATTCTATTAAAAAAAACCAATTTACAATATCAACACCCCAAAATATTAAGCTTATTTAAAATATTGTTCAAATCACACTCATTAGAAATGCCTATATTTTAGTATAAGATGCAAAATGCCAAGCTTTCAATGACCAGAAACCAATTATTTGAAATTGACAACCGTAAGAAACATTAATTTAAATAATCTTTGAGAACTGATGTAATGTTTTTAAATAAGTTGTCATCTTTTTGCAAAATACAAGCATTTTATCACAAAAAGTCCTTGAATTTGATAATGGAAAAGGTAGAGTTCTACAGTTACGAATTTCTCGAGTTCTACAGGAGAGGAGCTGTTCCGTAACAATGGAATTTACGCCTTCGGCTTTCTTCGATGATGCAGACGATTCCATTTTAACAGTCGTTGGGACACTCGGGTTCAGCCTGAGACATAACGACTCCTTGTTGGCAGCACTCTTTGAGGACCAGCCACTTCTGAGGTTTAGGATCTCTTGAACGCACACCAACGGATCTTTCACCATATGACCGTCGGCAGTTTGCAAGCTAGATTCGTCGTCGACAATGGAATTAGGGCTGGGATCAACGGCCGAAAGACTGTCAGACGCAATAAACAGGTTATTCTTCTTGAGAAACCTGGCGTTGGTATGGCCAGCAACAAGCAGGAAGGAGATGGTAATCAGGAGCGCCATTATAGTGCTCTTCATCATAAAGCTCAGTGTTAGCAGACAACCGATATGATATGAGAGAGAGGTGCACAGATACGAGATGAACGTATGATATCAGATGACGGATTTGCGGGAGAAGATGATGTCAGGCAGTGTGAGAAAACGGAACACAGAGAGTTGGAAGACTTGGGTGTGGAAGTATGGAAAATATTGGGGATATTTTATAGACAGTAATATTGTGAGAGAGGTAGCTCCCTCGCCGCCTTCTCTGACCTGCGTGCGTATTCAGGGCGGTCACTAAATCCTTCAGGGTTTTTTCCGTCCGGTGGGCAGTAGCAGACTGCAGTGGACCGGTCACCCGACAGTTGAATTTCAGTAATAACCCAGCGCCCGACGGGAGGCAAATGTTTCAAATAAGGTCGCTGTCCGAAATGACTAAACATGGCAGTTGGGCAGGAAAGGTTAGACGAATTTCAGGTGTATTGGCGCGCCTGAAACTATTCCTTTTCTTGGCTAATACGGCACGTGCTCGTAAAGGCACTATGGTCGAGTTGCGGGCGTCACGGTGTACGCTAAAGAGCTAGTGTTCAGAGAATGATGAAAAGTTTTGGAGTAGTCTACCCAGCCGGAGGAATTGCCCGGGAATGGGAACCGGTCGTAAAACATTCCGATTCAGATGACAGAGAATAGCGAATGGCAGTTGACTGAAATAGCTACGTTGACGTGTGAACCCATCCCGCATCCGATGACCTGTCCTATCTCCGGCAACGTTTGGGTCGACCTCCGTTAAGTCTCCGTATGAGTCATGTGCACCATGTTCATGATGTATCCATCATGTTAGGGCGGGATAATGAAAATTTGAAATTTGGCGGGATAAGAAAAATTTGAAATTAAGCTGCGTATTCTTTTTAGAATAACCAAATCCGAAATGGTGCTCCATTCTTTGCTGGAAAACGCGGGAAGACGTAAAGGAAAACTCAGGCGAATATGCAGACGAGAAGCCGAGCTCTCCATTGGTGTCATTCATCTGAGAAGGAAAGGGTCTATCCTCATCCTTCCGGCTGGCAGATGCTTGTTCAAATTCCCTGGGACCATGTCATGTCAACAAAACAGGGCGCAGATCCCACTCACGGTCTCGCAAGTGCCGGAGATCCTGTTGCCGCTGCTTCGTCTGCATTTTCTGCTTTCTAATCGCTCTCTTCGGGACCATCTTCATCGCTAATCACATTCTGTATTTGGTCATTCATCCAAGGATCTCCAAATACTCCGTCCACAACATCAACAAGTCATGCCAACAAAACAGGTTCGCAAATCCCACTCACGGTCTCGCAAGTGTTGGAGCTCCTGTTGCCGTTGCTTGGTCTGCACTGCCTGCTTTCTAATCGCTCTAGTCGAGACCATCTCCATCGCTGCTCGCATTTTGTATTTGGTCATTCGGCCGACGATCCCCAAATACTCCATCGACAACCTCAAAATCAGTAACAAAGACTACGGCTATAATAATTCCCACCACTCTAAATATGTTTCGTTATATTTTGTTTTTAATTTGCATTTGATTTTAATTGAATTAATTAGTTTTTTGGGTTATGTTTAGTTTTTTTATTTACTTGCATTTAATTTAATTAATCAGGATATTTTTTAATGGGGATGGTTTTCATTTTTTTTTTTTAAATTATGTAATTACTTTATAATTACAAAAAGTATATAGCTCAATATTTATGTGTTTTTTTTTTATTTAGTTGCATTTAATTTAATTAGTTAAGAGTTTTTTTATTTTAATTGAAGGATGGTTTGCATTTTATTTTTTTTAATTGTGTATAATTATTTTATAATTACAAAATGTATGTTACTTAATATTAGAAAAAATATTTAATTTTTATATGGATATTTTTTACTCACTCTCAAATGGTTTTCCTTTTATCGTGGTAGAGAATGCCAATTTAGTTGTGCTAGCATTTTTATAAGCCTAAGTGGTAAGTGGTAGAGGAAACTAATTTGGAGAATGAGGTTGTGTGATATGGAGAGACTAATGTTCTTATTTATCACATGAATGAATTTCCTTATGGGCATGGTCCTCAAATCCAATAGTCTATGACAAGTGCTAAGCACTATGTGCGAACCTCATAAATTCCAAGGAAAAGTACAAAGGGACTATTAGATTTAGGGGTGTTCTCCATCCAATGGACTTTATGCATTCTATGGTGACATTTAATATTTTACCACACAACACTTAGAACTTTTGGCTACAAATATCTTGGCATTAGGTGTTTGGATTTAGTGCCAATTATAACCCAACCTATGGTAGTAGCCTAGTAGGAATGGATGTATTGTTTAAGGGACATCCTCGAAGGAGTGAATACCTTCACTTACCTAAATTGTAAAGAACTACACTAATCCATGTGACTAGTTTGAACCTCAAAATAGTGACATTGCCTTGATATAAACTCCTCCCATAAATCTTGTATGCAACATGTCCATATATTTTTAGTGTAATCTAAAGGGCCAACTATTTGACCCTTTCTGACTAATATCAATGGAGTCGTCTATCGAGGCGGAGGAATTTCCTGGAAATGGTAACCAGTCAAAAAACATTATGATTCAGATGACAGAGAATAATGAATGGCGGTTGAGTGAAATAGATACCTAGATGTGTGGACCCATCTGGCATCCAATGACCTGTCCTATCTCCGGCAACGTTTTCGTCGACCTTCGTTAGGTATCTGTATGAGTCATGTGCACCATGTTCATGTTAATCATGATGTATCCATCATGTTATGGCGGGATAATGAAAATTTGAAATTAAGCTGCGTCTTCTTCTTAGAAAAACTAAATAAAAAATCAGACTCCATTCTTTGCGGAAACCAGCAAGGGCACCCCACGATGGAAGACGTAGAGAAAAGCCTTGGTGAATATGTTGAGATTCAATAAGAAAATTTTAGCACCCATGCCTAGTTGCATTAAGAACCCAAACTAGGGTGGGGCTCACAGTGCTATTTTTGGGTGCATGTCTATTTTGGTTATCCCTTAATTAAGATGGATAATGTAATCTATTCTCAATGTAAACTTGAAATAGTTAACTAAGAGTGATAAGCTGAGTTAGCCAGTGGATTTCGAGTTAGAGGTAGTTGGTGAGGCATGCAGAGTAATTCTAGTTATAATAGAGTTCGAAGTGTAGTGGTGCATTAGTTAATGTAGGTTGTAATCAGTTTAACTTAGTTAAGTGAGTTGAACTCAGTTGTGCTAGTTGTAACTGAAGATACACTAGCGAGAGATCAAGTGAATTAAATATTAATTAATTCACAACTTGTGATTTCACATGCAACTGAGGATTTACTATTATTAGCTGCATGCATGTCAGATCCAATGGAGACCCCGTTGAGTTCTAGGTGAAAGGGAAGTTGACTATCAATTGTAGGATTATTGGCTTGCACACATGCAACCAAACACCCATTGGAGTGCCCGTGATACTTGCACAGTCAAGGAAGGCCAAAATTCCTATCTTTTAGGGATTGCATCCATCAGGGATTGTGCAAGCAAGGCAGGTTGTCTACAGGTTGAGAATTGGCTATGTGTTGGTCATTTTTGTTCATGAAAGTGTGAGACAATTAGCTGAGTGCTGGAGGGCTCTAATGAGAAGAGTTTTGTATGTAATTGTTTCATGATCCATGATTAATATACAATAGAAGATAGTGGGGTTTTTAGTTGTAAGCTTTCCCCGAGAAATTATCTGTGTTGTGGTTGATTTGATTCTTGTTCATGTTCATGTGATTAGCAATTGTGTTTTTAATTCCGCAAAAGATTTGTAGTAGAGATTCAGTATTTAACTTTAGTACATTGTTAGATTGGGTGAATCCAAGATATACAAACATGTTGTATAATTTCTACAGAATATACAGACGAGAAGCCAAGCTCTCCATTGGTGCCTAAGTCCAGTCATTCGTCTGAGAAGTAATGGGTCTATCCTCATCCTTCTGGCTAGTAGATGCTCGTTCAGATTCCCAAGGACCAATTCATACCAACAGAACACGTTCACGGATCCCACTCAACTTCGCAGGCGTAAAAATTCCTGTTGTCACTGCTTATGCTGCACTCTCTGCTTTCTAATCGCTCTTGTCCTGATCATCGCCATCGCTGCGCGCATTCTATATTTGGTCGTCCAGCCGAGGATCCCCAAATACTCCATCCACAACATCAACATCAACGCGGACCTTAGCACAAATTGACAGTTCTCTATAATGTAAGTGCCCATAATCCCAACCAGAAGATCGACATATATTATCTTGGAAAAAACCATCTCGTTGTTTCGTACTTGGCAGTGGAGCTCTACACAGTCTCCCTGTCGGTGTTCTACCAGGGCTACAAGAACACCACTTTCTTGAATGTGATGCTCAACAGGACCACGCTCAGCTCACTAATGGCATGGCATCCACACTCAATGAGCAGCGGCAACAGGGCACCATTCCCTTGAATATTGTTATTATTCAATTGGATTTGATTTGAAATGGAAAATGTCAATTAAATGGTTTATTTCAAGTCAATCACGAATTAATGGTTATCCCGATCTTCTCTCACATGAAGACAAGATAAATTCCACTTATTATGCATTTTATCTTATTTGCATAGATAATGGTAACATAAGCATTGTTTATTGATTAAAATGACACTTTCTACTTTTCCACTTATTCCAATCAATAGCTCATCTCTATTACTCGTGTTGTTAGAATTTGAGGTTTCAAATGA
Organism: Pinus albicaulis; assembly: GCA_034641835.2. Taxonomy (NCBI): domain Eukaryota; kingdom Viridiplantae; phylum Streptophyta; class Pinopsida; order Pinales; family Pinaceae; genus Pinus; species Pinus albicaulis. The sequence goes on from CM076584.1 coordinate 995,147,019, forward strand.
TATACATATTGAAATATAAATGGCAAGGATTATTTCATTATATAACTTTGTCATCATACTACTAGAAATTTTGTTTTAAAAGCTTGGCACCTGACCATACATGTGTTCAAATTATATTCATTTTTGGGAAATGAAGAGAATGCTTTCCAAATACCACCAAGGTGTACTAAAATATGCAAGGAAATGGCACGTTATGTCCCAACAAAATTGGTTGTTTGTATTTTGGTCTCACCCGCTTAAATTATTATTTTTTGCACTTTCTTCCCAAAAAAATATTAAAATATGTTTATATAAAAATTTACAGACCATGGCTATTATATAGCCATTAGCACTTGGTTTTATCCTTTGGGCATATATACCCAAATTATTAATTCTTAGGCTCTCAATATGTGCTACATTTTTTAGCTCAATCTCAGAGTTTTAGAAATTTGGGAATGTAAATTTTGAATCAATCTATCCCTTGCGCTTTTTGGAAAGACCCACTTGTATATTCGAATATCTAGCAGGTAAATATCAAACACCTGGTTAAATAATTAAAAGTATAAATAATATTTTTTGTGGAAGAATATCTTTGGAATTTTGTGAAACCCCAATTTGAGGGGATAATTTTTAGGTTACAACATGTTGCAATAATACAATTTAAGCTAAAATACCCTCATTGTGTTTGAGCTATTAGATTTATAATGTGAATAAAGAGAAAATGTAAATGTCATTAACATAAGGGAAGTTAATTGTTTAGATATTTTTCTCTTTGAAAAATGAATATTGTGATTATAATTCTCTATATATCTGTCTAATTTTTTAAATCTTTAAATATAATCTCGTGATACATTAAAAATAATGAATATAAATATTTATTCCATTAAGCCCATAGACAAAATGACTATCACACATATTGTTAAAATGACAAAAGATATTTCCTTCCTCCCGTAGAATAGATTACAACATATGTTTGTACTATGGTTCTTTTATAGTTCCCCACCTTTAAAAAAAAATTGATTTCAATCCCCACATTCTAAAAGCATTAACCATGAAAGACGCACATTCTCATATGTTTTATTTATAAGTAACTAGAAATTTGGACCAAAACATATTAACTTTACAAATATTCTTTCAATGATTAATACTTTGTACTTCTTGGTCAACTTACATAGAAACATGCATTATAATATGTTAGACATTGGAATATATTGGTTGGAAGATATTTGTTACAAAAAATTTCTTAAGGAAATTAAAGAAATACATACTTCATTGGGGGTAGTTATGATGAAGAGGCTGATGGATTCTTGGGGACTACCTTGTAGATGTTTTTTTCCCTTTTCATTTTCCCTTATAAAAATTTAATCCTAAAGGGAATCATTGAGCTACGAATTCACAACAGGAATTTCCCTACATTTTCCTCTACCCCATTGGTAACAAGAAAAAAAAATATCCTTAAAACAATTATATATATATAAAGGATTCATCATGAGTGTGAACATGAATGTGATATATTTACATTACTATAAACCATTGGATTACAACAATCAAGAAAAATATATATGATGAGTAAACTAGTTAGTAACAAGTTTCGATTTATAATACATATTTTTCTGCTGCTAGCCTGAGCTCGTGCTCTACCTGCGGTGCCCTAGCAACTGGTTGCTACTCCTTGCTCGAGCATGGCCCCTCCGGCTTTCTCTACCCTGTTCAGCTCTTTGGCCCCTCCTCGCCCAAGGCCGGCAATCACCAAATTTGTGAGAAAGCTAGATGGAATGCAGGAGGTTGCCCTTCCACTTTCTCTCCCTCGTACGGCTACCCTTTCTCTTGCAGAAAAGGGCCTTATTGGTCAATTCACTGGACTCTGGCCCTCGCTGAACACTGTGCAAAGATGGGTCAAGTGCAACTAGACTTACAAGATCAATGGAAAAATTTCCATTCGCTTCTGCGATAGGGGCTATTTCACCTTCCACTTCGAGACGAAAGAAGACAAAGACCTGATCTTCAGGAATGGACCTTATTTTATGGATACCAAGGGCCTGTACCTTAACAAATGGACGCCTGATTTTGACCCAGAACTTGATGTACCAAATGTTGTTCCTGTTTGGGTGCGCCTTCCGCACCTCCCTTTACACTGCTAGGGGGATGATTCTGTTCGAGCCATTGGAAACGCAGTAGGTAAATTCATAGACCGAAGCGAGCCAAAGGATAAATGCAAGCCTGCTCCACGATCTGTGTCAAGGTGGATTTGGGCAAGGGCCTCCCCGAGGCTATCATGCTAAAAGTACATGAATGGACACATATTCAACAACTTGACTATGAGCAGATCTCGTTTAAATGCAAGGTATGTCACGAATATGGTCACTTTGCAAATCGTTGTTAAAAAATTATTGATGTTGAAAGCTCGGAGACTGATTCGCAATGGGAAACTGTCAAGAGAAAGAAGACCTCCTCTAACCCCAAGAGTAACACCCCTTCAGTGCCTCCTCCTAAATATGACCCACCCTCCTCTTCTCCCAACAATGTTACCAATGAAACAGGTAACCTCACCTTAAAATGGGAACTCTAGCCCAAAAAGACTCAAAAAACATGAAAAAACACCCCAAAAACAAAAAGTGTGTATTCCAGAATGCACTTGGTTTTTTTTTAGGGTCAAATTTCAACATTTTATAAAATTATGCTAAAAACAAAATTGTTTCTTGAAAAAAGGATTGAAAAAACACCCTCAAAACAAAACCAATTGATGCTAGAATAACCAAAAAAAAAAAAAAATGTGTCATATTTTTGACATTTTTAAAAATAGAAGTAACATTTTTAAATTTTTAAAATTCAAACATTAAAAAAAACCTAAAATTCAAGAAAAAAATAAATTTAAAAAATAAAAACATTTTAAAGCTTAAAATTTAAAAATATCTAGAGATAAAAGAAAAAAAATAAAAATAAATAAATAAATAAATAAATAAATTTAATTCAAACATAGAAATTAAAAAAAAAAAAATTTAAAGATTAAAATTTAAAAATATATAGAAATAAAAAAATAAAAATAAAAACAAAATTAAAAATTTAAATTAAAAATAAAAGAAGGAAATTATAAAAAATAAAATATAGAAATTAAATTTAAAAAAAGAAAAAGAAAATGTTTATTAAATTAAAAAACAAAAAAAATTAAATTTTAAAATAAAAAATTAAATTTAAAGAAATATATTAAATTTTAATAAATTTAAAACTTTCAAATAAAAATTAAAAAAAGAAAAAACATTATTTAAATTAAAAGTAAAAAAATGAAAATTTAATAAAAAAAATAAAAAATGAAAAATAAAATACAATAAAAATATTAAATTTAAAAATATATATATTAAGAAAACAAATAAATTTTAAAAAATAAATTATATATATATATATATATATATATATATATATGTATATGTATATATATATATGTATATATATATATATATATATGTATATATATATATGTATATGTATATATATATATAAATATATATGAACTTAAATTAAAAACATATATTAGATTTTATTAAATTTAAAAAAAAAAAATTAATATTAAAATAACAAATTAAATTTAAAAACAAAAATATTAAATTTTAATAAATAAATGAATAAACCAATAAACTTTGAAATAAAAAATAAATTTTAAATATAAAAGAAAAAGAAAAAAATCCATTGTTAAAATAAAAAGTTAAAAAACTTTAAAAATCAATTAAAAATGAAAAATTGAAAAAAATAAATAAAAATAAATTAAAAAATTAAAAAACAAATAAATTTAAAAAAATTAAGCTTAATTAAAAAAAAATCTAATTTTAAATACACAATTTTAATTGTATAAAATTTTTTATGAAATTAAAAAAAATAATAATAATAAAATAAAAAATTTAGAAAAAGATATTAAATTCAAATAAATTAAAAAAAATATACAAAATTTATTAAATTTTATAAAATTAAATTAAAAAAGTAAACATAAAATTTAATAATAAAGAAAAAATATTAAAAAAAATCAATTAAATAAAAAAAAATACAAAATAAAAAAAAATATTAAAAAAAATAAAAAATAAAAAATAAAACAAATTAAATTCGAAATATAAAAATTAAATTAAAAAAAAAAATTAATTTTTTTTGAAATTAAAAAAAATAAAAATAAAAATCAAATTAAAAAAAAAAAAAAATTTAAAAAAAAAAAAAAAAAAAAAAAAAATTTCGATCAGTGGCTCATGAATTTTAGCAGAAGATCCGATTCCGGGAATCGGCCTCCTGCCCAGGTGGCGGCGGAGGCCGATTCTCGAAATTGGATCTTCTGCTAAAAGTTACTTTGTTAAGGTTAGGTCATTGGATGACCTACGCCGCGCATCGATAGACTGGTTTCAATCTTCCTTCTTTGCTTGTTAGTTAATCCAAGCCCAATTGTGTTAGTTAATTCACCCATACCTTATGCGTCCTAAAAATTCCACAATTCTTGGTTTCTCAAAAAGTCTACAAGTTTGAACCAATGTCTCCCTCTGCTGTGAACTAGGTCAGCCGCCTCTGTTCTGCTTTGCGCGCCCTCCGTGGCTGCTGCGCACAACAGATCTGCGCCTACGGTTCTGCCATGGACTCCATCGGGGGTCCGCCCTCCCCTCCTCTCCCTCCACAGGTCCTTGCCTTTAAATCTATGATTGCTGCATGTATCAAGAGAAACCCGTCAGCTGCGCAACAAAAATTCGTGAAGAAAATGGACAGTATCCCTACTGTTGCTCTCCTGGAAGAAGAAATGTGTAGAGTAGCTCTGAATCTAGCTGAGTGTGGCCTCATAGGTTAGTTCATGGGCCTGTGGCCTTCACCAAGATCTGTTGAAGAATGGGTTCAGAGAAACTGGGTCCCGTTAACTGAAGAGGCCATCAAAAGCTACTTTGTGGGCAAGGGCTACTTCGTTTTCGTCTTCGAAAGTGCAGAGGATAGAAGCTTAATCTTTAGGAACGGACCATATTTTATGGGCCCTCAAGGATTATATCTGAACAAATGGTCGCCCGACTTTGACCCTGCCCAGGATGTTCCTTCAGCAGTCCCCGTCTAGGTTCGTTTACCCCATCTCCCCCTTCACTGCTGGAATAAAAAATCCCTGCAGCTAATCAGCAATGCTCTAGGAAAATACATAGACCAAGGAGTTAAAAAGGATAAGTTTTTGTGTGCCTGCATATGTGTTGAAGTCAATTTGGAGGAGGGGCTACCAGAAGCAATCAAGTTAACGGCTTCCGGATGGACGCGTGTTCAAGAATTGGATTACGAACAGCTCCCTTATAAATGTAGACATTGCCACGAACATGGCCATTTTGCAAAATACTGCAAGAAAAAGGCTGAGGAACAATCAAAGATGCATAATGGTGAGCAATGGACCCTAGTCTAGAAAGCGCCGCAGCAAAAGAGAGGCAGGGGTAAAGGTAACCAGAATGCGACCCATAACAACTCCAAGCCCATCGAAGAAAGGGGCCCAGCTCCAAAGGAAACAGAAAGCAAGCATAATCAACCCTTAGAGACCACTCTAGAAAATGAAAATCACGAAGGAACATCCAACTCCAACAAAGAGGACGAAGAACCAGGCCAACCAGAGGCTTCTAAAGGAAGCCCCTCCAACCCATCATATGCGGAAGTCACAAAGAAAAAACCAGTAGATAGCTCAGGCTCCTCGGATGAAGAGACCTATGAGCGTCCGTCAAAAAGAGCTGGAAGAAAATCTCACAAAGAAGCAAGGGAAGAGGAGGCTGAGAGACTCAAAACTCAAGGCAGCCAAACCACGATAGAGATGTCTATCGGTAGAAACACAAGGACCCGCCCTCCAAAGGGAGGATCCCATCCCCCTCAGGGTAAATAATGCGATTAGTCTCTTGGAATTGCAGAGGTCGGGGGTCCCACATGAAAATAGAAGCAGTCAAGGACCTATTATAAATCGAAACACCAGACATCCTCATGCTCCAAGAAGCAAAAATCGAAGGGCATTCCCTTCTCGACATCAGCAAAGCAAAATGGAAGAAAAACGCAGGCAAAGCAGTAAGTTCAAGGGGCTCTTCAGGGGGGTTGGCAACTATGTGGGCAGATGATACCTTCCTTGTACAAGAAGCCATTCACTCTAGCATCTCGTGCAATGAAAAAGGATTTATACTAAAGCTTGATCTTACCAATGCCTTCGACAGGGTCAGGCACTCTTTTCTCTTTGTTGTGCTCCAAAAAATGGGTTTTGATCCAAACTTCCTTGTCCTCATCAACTCTTGCATCTCTAGCCCTTGGATATCTCCCCTCCTCAATGGCAGACGAACACCCTCCTTTCAATCCTCTCGAGGTCTAAGGCAGGGGTGCCCTCTTTTCCCCTACCTCTTCATCCTCATGGTAGAATCTTTCAGTAAGGCCCTGGATCATATGAGGCGAGTTGGACTCATTACGGGCATCAAATTTGACAACGGTGTTAAAAATATGAACCATTCTCAATTCGCAAATGACACTCTTCTGATGGGAGGAGCATCCAATATAATTGCACAACGATTTAAAACTGTCTTGGACAAATTCATGCTCTATTCCAGAGGTTTGATCAATTTTCAAAAAAGTTTCATTTATGGTTAGAATGCCACTAACCAAACCATCCACACCATTGCTAATATCTTTGGTGTCCCCCATAAGCTGAATTGGGACCACTTCACTTACTTGGGCATGCCTGTTAGTGCTAGTCCTTTAAAGGCTGAAGTATGGAATATTATAATTGAAAAAATGAAGAGAAAAGTGCAACAATGGGGCTCCTCATGGCTTAATCTAGCAAGGCGCATTGTCCTCCTTAAATCTGGTCTCTCATCTCTGCCCTTGTACCACTTCACCCTCCTTCAAGCCCCTGCTATCATCCATCTCAAATTCGAAGCTATCATTAGACAATTTCTATGGCAAGGTGGGAAAAATGAAAAGAAAAAAATATAATCTTGTTAGGTGGAGACAAGTAATCCAAGATCAGGAACATGCAGGGATTGGATTTCGCTCTCCCAAGCTTCTGAACAGAGCCTTTGGAGGGAATATTGTTTGGAGACTAATCAGTGGGAATCAGGCATGGTGGAAAAAATTCTTGGAGGTAAAATACCTTAATTCTAACCGGAAACACCTTCTAGACCATGACATCCCTAATAGACCTTGCTCTAAAATTTGGGCCCTCTGTAAGAAAACCACTCCTTTTTTAGCCCAAAACCTCTCTAAAGTTCCCATGGGGGGTAACTCTATCAACATTGGGAAAGACTGAATTATGGGGCAAATTCCCATCTTAGATAGGCCTGGCACCCAACGCATCATCTCTCATTTCAGTAATATCAGCTTCAACCTCTTAAGAAAATTTTCTAAATGGGGTGACCAAACACAAAACTAGATTGGTTGGCACTTTTCCAAAGTCCCTGCTCATCTTGAAGCTGATCTTGGCACCCTGCAAACTCACCTCTATGGCGCTGCTCTTTTAAAAAAAGACAACATTGATGGATTTCATTGGGACCCCTCTGGCTCAGCATATTCCATCAAAGCAATCTACAAGCAACTCTGCAATGACTATTATCCTGCATCTATTTGACCCAATTGGAAATCAGTATGGAAATCAGAAGCTATCCCCAATATTAAGATTTTCACATGGACGCTCTTGAAAGGAAAAATTTTAACGTCAGAAAATCTCAAGAAAAGAGGTGTTCTCAGACCATCATTGTGCCCCAAATGTCAAGGTGCTGAAGAGACAACATTCCATCTCTTCATTGGGTTTCTTTTCGCTGCACGCTGTTGGATTGAACTCATCGCTTCCTTCCAGCCTCACTGGGAGCAACAAGGCACCATTTCAGAGGTTCTCCAAACTTGGAAGAGCAACTACCCATGGGGGAAAAAGAAGAGAAATATTTCGAAGAGAGTCTAGAACACTCTGCCATATGTGGTCTTATGGAATATTTGGCTCACTAGGAGCAGGAATATATTCAGAGACAGAGAGCCTTCTTTTAGGAAAGTTTGCAGCAAATCATGGAGCCTCACCCTTGAAACAATATCCACCAAATGCAACAGTAGAATCGACTTCAGTGAAATTTGTGTTGAGGAAATGAGTTTCCTTGGCAACCTTTGGGACATAACTAGAAGCTTTAAGCCTCCTTCAAATCAGCCCTCCAAAAAAGACATAAGCTGGAAGATTCGGATCAAAGATGAGGACTTCACCGAATGGATAAATAGCAGCGCAAGACCTTCTCTATTTTTTTATGGTGCACCAAAAACGAATCCGAGCATTGCAGGTGTGGGAGGCATCATCAAAAATGCGAATGGTAGCATTCTCACAACATTTGAATGGGGTCTTGGCACCCTCTCCAACAACAGAGCGGAGGCCTTTGCCCTTCTCCAAGGTTTATATCAGCTAAACAAGCTCAACATTTTTAACGTTATGGTTTTTAGTGATTCTTCTATTATCATCAATTTGATGAATCATGATCCACCATCAAATAACATTGCTCTCCATCAGATAATCAGCAGATGTTGCAGCCTTTTAAAGGGTATGAAAGAAACAACCTTCTATCACATCCTCCTAAAAAATAATAAGGATGCTGATCACCTCACTAACAAAGATTTTGCTCGAATCTTGGGGAAATTTTTTTGCAATAATGTCTTATATCTCATGCCACTACCATGATCTTGCTGCAGACAATCTTCAGATTTATTCCGATATCTCACTCAGAATTCTCTGCGCTCCTTAGTCTTTTTCGTACTCCCTCCATTCGCCTTCCCGTGACCTTATCGCTTTGGGTCTCCCCCCGAGCTGCCTCCCTCATCCTGTGTTGTTCTATTTATTCTCCTGCTCCACGCTCCTTCAGGCATCCCTTAACTCTCTGTTTGTGTGGTATTCGCCCACTCTGCAAAGCTCTTTTGTTTGAGTTTTTGGATTCCCATCCCGTCCTTTCTTACCTGCGCTCCTCTGTTTCGCTCAACTATTCTAGCGCTCTTCCCTCTCACTCCTCAGCCTTCCAGCTTTGTAGCCTCTGCTTATCTCTGCTCCCTACTTTTTGCTGAATCTGCGCCTTCCCTTTGCTCCTTATTTGCCTCCAACATGGCATGCAACGAAGATTGCCTTCACTGCGCGGATCTTCAATCTGAGCTGGAACAAATCAGGGCTCACCAAAAAATCCTCTATGCAAAGCTGCAAACAGAGGTTAAGATCTTAGATGAAAAGCATGAAACATATGTTAATGTTTTTCTCCACAGGGTCACCTCTCTCCAAAAATAGTATAATGCACTCTCCAATTGCTGTGCTCACGTTGAAGAATTAGTTCAAATACTCAAATACATTTTGGAGAAGCACACAACTCCTAGCTCCAGCTCCAACAATATGAGGAATGATGGTAATGAGGACAATACGGATGCCTCAACAGGGTGCCACATCAACATCGATTGATCTCCACTCTCATAATTAAGCATGTCTTGTAAGTTCGTCTTTCTTTTATCACAGTTTGTCCGCATATATGCATTGTTTGTATTTCAGTTCTTCTTGAAAACTAGAAACAAGGAAAATGTGGCATTTTGTTGTAGCTACTTTCTCTGTTGCACTGCAAGCAGTCTAGCATGTAATCATGGAGCTTCTCCTCCTCTTTTTTGGAATACAAAATAGCAACCGATTATGTTAAAAGAAAAAAGAAAAAAAACAAGTTTCGATTTATAATTCACATATCCTATAACCTAATAAACATGTAGTGGGATTAACCAAATTTCCGACATTCCTCTAGATCTATTGTATAATTCACATTTCAACTTTTCTTATCCTAAAAATATCGTCAAATCACCGAGAGAATGGCTCATGGATTACCTTTCCAATGATTGGCTATTTTAAGGGGACAACTTAAGTATAATCTTCTCTTGAAGACAAATTCCTTAGAATTCAAAACAAATTCAAGCATCTAAATAGCTTGACCATATTATATTGTGCAACAAATTATGGCTTTGTAGTGTATTTGTTGAAGAAAATTCGTAGAAGAAAATAATTAGTACCCCAACAATAATTTAGATACCATAATATCCACTAATAATTTGAAAACCAATAACCAAATTTTCCTTTTAACTAGAAAGATATATTCCTTTGAATGTGCTTATAAATCATGCATATAAATTCGATGTAAAATACATATTCTATCTCATTTATCTACCTAGTGAATATTATAACTTTACATAAAAGCATTAGCTTCAACAATTGTCTACATACTAATCTAAACATACACAATAATCCAAATAAAAATCCGATGATATCCACTAATAATTTGAAAAGAAATAGCTAACTTCTAGTTTCAACTACATGGATTTTGTTCCTTTAAATATGGTTATGCATCATGTAGCATGAAGTTTGTATCAAATATATATGCTACCTCCTTTTATCTCCATAGGTAAGCTATCTAATGTTCCATAGATCTACTTTGATTGTGGCTTGGATCCATCTCCTATAACAAATGAACAAACGTGTTTCTAATCTCAATATAATTGCATCTTCCTAGTTATTTCTAATCTCAATATAATTGCATCTTCATGATTATTCCATTGTCCTTTCATCCTTATTTACATGCTTGCTACATCTTCCCACTTTCCAACTTAAATGCTTGTGCTCAACATAGTACATGTACTTGCCATTTTCAACCTCTAACTCAAATTTTCTATTTGATAAACTCTAATAGATGTATTGAGAAAATTGAAGTTAACATTCAATTGAGTCCCATTATAAAAATACATATAGGAATCTAGACCTAACATATAGTTGTTATTAAATACTATTCAAAATTAGCTTCAAGTGCATTAATATTGAAGGAAAAGGCCACAAATAATTGACAAAATTGTCTATTAAGCCTTTACCACTGCATGATTTTTCTTGAAAGTTTCCTGATTACCAATGAGAACCCATGGGTTTCCCATGTTGAAAAGCAGAGTTTGGTTCAAGCCCTACATAAATCCTCACAAATTTAGTAGTGGTTGCATCCTTAAAGAGATGTTAATCAATTTGTAAGATCAAAGTAAGGAAGTTCCCTTCATATTAATGTGATCTTTTGACTCTATTAATTGAAATATTTAACTACGATCTACCTTAATTTCATAATAACCATTTCTTTTCATTTATGGAAAATTTATAGCAAGAGAAAGAACAAGAAATTCCAACAAACCAATGATGTTAAAGAAATGGAAATATCCAATATCTTTCCAAAAAACTAAGGTTATGACAAAAGTTCATGACTAATTAATTGGAATTTGAAGTCCATTTAGGATTATTAAAATTAATGATCTACTACTAATACTTTAAATGAAAGGTATGACTATATTGGACAACACTTCACATTTTCTCCATTGGAGAACTCTCCTAGAAAAATCAAGCAATCATTGTAGTCTTATTAAAAAGATTGGAATAATGTAAGTATATGATAATAAGAATTCCCCTAAGAGCCTATTTAATCTAATATTACATACGCATGTTCATAGCTCTTCCTATAACTTGGACACAATTGTAGTTACTAATCTCATGTGGCTACTTCTTTCCATCTTTTGAGAAACATGTTTTAATGAGAGAACAAAATAGGGCATTAAAAACAATAGGCCTCTAGATTTTGAAAAATATTGAAATAAAAGAGGGAGCATAGTAGCATGCATCTACCAAATGTTCATCACTTACATCAAACTAATCTAACAATAACATTATGTAGAGGAATACTCTCTCCATTGGTGTAAGTATGTAGTGACTAAAATAAGTGATTGATATTAGTCAGAAAGGGTCAAATAGTTGGCCCTTTAGATTACACTAAAAATATATAGGCATGTTATTTTGTAGCATAGAAGATTTATGGGAGGCGTTTATATCAAGACAATGTCACTATTTTGAGGTTCAAACTAGTCACATGGATTAGTGTAGTTCTTTACGATTTAGGTAAGTGAAGGTATTCACTCCTTCGAGGATGTCCATTAAACAATACATCCATTCCTACTAGGCTACTACCATAGGTTGGGTTATAATTGGCACTAAATCCAAACACCTAATGCCAAAATATTTCTAGCCAAAAGTAAGTTCTAAGTGTTGTGTGGTAAAATATTAAATGTTGTCATAGAGTGCATAAAGTCCATTGGATGGAGAACACCCCTAAATCTAATAGTCCCTTTGTACTTTTCCTTGGCATTTATGAGGTTCTCGCATAGTGCTTAGTACTTGTTATAGAATAAAGGATCTGAAGACCATGCCCACATGGAAATTCATTCATGTGATAAATAAGAACATCAATCTCTCCATATCACACAACCTCACTCTCCAAATTAGTTTCCTCTACCACTTATCAATTAGGCTTATGAAAATGCTAGCACAATTAAATTAGCCTTCTCTACCACTTAAGAATAAAAGGAAAGCCATTTAAGAGTGAGTAAAAAATATCCATATAAAAAATAAATATTTTTTCTGATATTAAATTATATACTTTTTGTAATTATAAAATAATTACACAATTAAAAAAATAAAATGCAAACCATCCTTCATTAAAAAAAAAATTCCTAGCAAGTAAATAAAAAAACAAAACAAAACATAAATTATATGTTTTTTCTAAATAATATATTTTTTCTAGTATTGAGCTATATACTTTTTGTAATTATAATGTAATTACATAATTAAAAAAAAATGAAAACCATCCCCATTAAAAAAATCCTGATTAATTAAATTAAATGCAAGTAAATAAAAAAAACTAAACATAACCCAAAAAAACTAATTAATTCAATTAAAATCAAATAAAATTAAAAACAAAACATAACGAAACATATTCAGAGTAGTGGGAATTGTTATAAAGTTTTTGGATTCGCCACAAAGATAATGTTATCTTCGCCTGAAGCATGAGATCTATACATTCACAGTCTCACATTAAAACCCGCCATGGATCGATCTCGCAACCCTCACAGCTTTGTGCTTACCTTCGACTTCTCAGAGATAACTTTAGCATTGGCATCGCGCATGTCAATGACCAGGTCCCATCTCACGTGGACCTTAATCTTCATCAACTTCAATTTCCCCATTTTTATCTTCGCGGGTACGTCAGCCTCCAAATTCAAGGGAATGCTGAGACTATGCAGAGCTTCGTGCCCAAGTACAAAACAACGAGATCGCTGTTGTCCAGATAATATATGTCGATCTTCTGGTTGGGATTATGGGGACTTACATTTACAGAAAATTATAAATTTGTGTTGAGGTCCGCATTGATGCTAATGTTACTGATTTTAAGGTTGTCCTCGACTGAATGACCAAATACAGAATGTGAGCAGTGATGGAGATGGTCCCGACGAGAGCGATTAGAAAGCAGGCAGTGCAGACCAAGCAAAGGCAACAGGAGCTCCAACACTTGCGCGACCGTGAGTGGGATTTGCGAACCTGTTTTGTTAGCATGACTTGTTGATGTTGTGGACGGAGTATTTGGGGATCCTTGGACGAATGGCCAAATACAGAATGCGATTAGCGATGGAGATGGTCCCGAAGAGAGCGATTAGAAAGAAGAAAATGCAGACCAAGCAGCGGCAACAGGAGTTCCGGCACTTGCGAGACCATGAGTGGGATCTGCGAACCTTTTTTGTTGGCATGACATGGTCCCTGGGAATTTTAACAAGCATCTGCCAGCCGGAAGGATGAGGATAGATTCTTTCCTTCTGAGATGAATGACACCAATGGAGAGCTCGACTTCTCGTCTGCATATTCGCTTGCGTTTTTCTGTACGTCTTCCTGCATTTTCCAGCAAAGAATGGAGTATGATTTCTGATTTGGTTATTCTAAAAAGAATACGCGGCTTAATTTCAAATTTTTATTATCCCGCCATAATTTCAAATTTTCATTATCCCGCCCTAACATGATGGATACATCATGAACATGGTGCACATGACTCATATGGAGACCTAACGGAGGTCGACCCAAACGTTGCCGGAGATAGGACGGGTCATCAGATGCGGGATGGGTCCACACATCAGGGTAGCTATTTCAGTCGACTTCCATTCGCTATTCTCCGTCATCTGAATCAGAATATTTTACGACCAGTTACCATTCCCGGGAAATTCCTCTGGCTGGGTAGACTACTCCAAAAGTTTTCATCATTGTCTTTGGAGAACTTTCTGGAGGTTATAAAAAGGTATACAATTATTTTCCATCTAAATGAAAATCAATATGATTAGAAAAACACGTGGTAATATTGTAATGGAAATATCACAAAAAGTAAAAGAAATTTTCAGAAGATGGAGTTTGTATTATTTTTATAATTTTCTTTTAACTATTAATCAATTAAAATTTTCCTAATTTAAAATATATTTAAAAAAATTATTATATTTTTTTGTAATATAATATATTTTATGGAGTTCATGTATGTACATATAGCATTAGTCTTCGTTGTCAGGATTCTGACTATAGCAATCGAAATAGTCCACTTAGCACTAGTGTGGGCTAGAAAAACATGAACTCTTGCCATAAATACCTAAGATTTTTGCTATTTTATTGAGGGAGTGCAATAGTTTTTGCTATTTTATTCAAGGAGTCATTCGGACTATAACAATCAAAATAGTCCACTTAGCATTAGTGTGGGCTAGAAAAACATGAACTCCTTGCCATAAAGACCTAACTTTTTTTGCTATTTTATTGAGGTAGTCCAATAGTTTTTGTTATTTTGTTGAGGGAATCCAATAAAAATGTTTGTGGTCTTATTGGCCTCTTCCGGAGGCACTAAAGCTATAGTTGTAATATCCCCAACCGTTTAACCAGTTGGACCAAATCACAATAGTAGAAGCCTAATAAATAAAGTAGTGAATAAGCGCCATTGGCCCACGGTTTTCCCTTTTTGGTTGTTTTGACCCCAGTTATTTGCCCATGGTTTTTCCTTTTGGTTGTTTTGACCCCAGGTATTTGCCCATGGTTTTTCTAAGTAGCCCGTCTATAAAAAGAGGAGGAGGAATGAGAGAAACGGATGGAAAAACAAATTGGGATATTTCTTTGTGATATTTTTGAGGGCTCAGGTGAGTTTTCAAGAGAGGATTTTAGGTGAGATCCTCAGGCTTCCTTCGGTGGGATTCGATCTCACTCTAGTAAGCAAACCCAACTTCGGTGGTTTCTCTGATCACCCTAGCTGATCTAGTTTATTTTATTTCTTCAGTAAAGAGAGAATTGTGCATCATTTATCTGCTAGATCGAAGATACAGATCTAAGGTTTTCTTTGGAGGGTTTTCTGGACACATCTACGAGAAAGAGATTTGGCCTTGTATGCAGGTGGTGAAAGCAGCGTTTGAATTGGGCTTGGTTGGGTGAGCGATCGTTGCATCCTGTCTCAGCTCATGATTCCACGTAATTTTTAGCTCACGATTGCAACGTAATTTTCTGTGTTAATATCGTGCCAAGCTCACGATTCTACTTTACCGTGTGATTGCCCACTCTTCACACATGGTCAAACTGCCTTGGGCCGAATAGTAATAAAGTGTTATCTTGAAGTCCATTTATGTGTATTTAAATGGAGATTCATAACACATCGTATGCACCTTTATGCTTATGGAGTTTATGGATATTTTAATCATGCACCTTTATGGATTTTATGGATATGGGTATTATAATCAAGTTTATGCTCATATTATTTTATAGTATTCTTTCCATATATTAAGAAGTATGTTACTCTAGTTTTCCATTTCATCAAGCATCATTACAAAAGGGTGTCATTTCTTTATTGAAGCATAATACAGTGGTATCAGAGCCTCATCTTGGCTAGCTGTGGGATGCCAAGGAAGGATAAACATAAGGGTATTACTGTTAATTGGGAAGGAAAAAGGGCTAGGAGTCAAGGAAAAAATGAAGGGGAAGAAAGACCAATGGGTGATCACGAAAATACCAAACTTGAAGATGCTTTACAAAGGATCGCTGACACTCAAGACACCATCATAGAACTCCTTAAAGCACAGATCGGGAAACCTAATGTGCAAAGAAATAATGGGGAAGGAGGTTCCCATTCAGGTGGGGGAGGTCCACCGCAGGAGTATATCAATGTTCGTAGCAACGACCCATTACACGAACATGTCAACACTCAGAGCAACCCTTTTAGTCGACCAACCATGCCTCCATTTTTGGATGACTCCTCCAGGGAGCAAGACTTCCCTTCACCTATTGCAGAGACAGTTACTGCCTGGATGAAAGAATATGATACAGTTCCTCCCAACGTGAAAGCAACCCTGAGCCTTAATGACTTTTACTACATGAGGAGCAAACAACAAAGGAAGGAAACCACATATGGGGGCCATCAGTCAAACGTAAATTTGCGAAAGGTTGTGGGAAAGGTAACTCTTCCTTATTTTGATGGATCGTCGAAATGTTTAGCATGGTCATGGGTACATAAACTGGATACATATTTCCAGCTCAATCCTATGTGGGAGAAGGATGCCATCAAATAAGCCACACTTCATCTTGATGGAGAAGCACATGAATGGTTGTAACATGGTATGACCATTCTGGGACATGCCAGCATCATCTCTTATACAAAATTCACACAGAGGTTAATAGAAAGATTTGATAGGAAGGATCATGAGATATACTTCCGTGAGCTAACCCTGCTCCGACAGAGAGGGAACCTTGAATCTTATGTTGCAGAATTCCAGAGGCTTGCAGTAATGGTCAACGACCTCTCCATGACCCGGTTGGTCATGTTATTTATAGAAGGGTTGTTAGAACCCCTACGAGGTTGGCTTAGGGCCTACCAACCCACCACCTTGCACGATGCAATTAACCGTGCAAGGGATATGCAGGATGCAGTACCCAAGAATAGATTCGTACCTAAATTCTCTATTCCTCAAAAAGGGAAGGAAGTCAAGCAGCAACAATAGGAACCATTTGGTAAGGGGAAGCTGGATGATGAGACCAAAAAATATCTCAGAAGGAGAAGGCTATGCTTCTCTTGTCAAGAACCTCGGGCACTAGGACATCGGTGTACTAAATGGAAGGGCCACTATATTGAAGTATTTTCTGAAAGCGAAGATGAGGAAGAGAATCCAGAGCTTGATCAAGGGGAATCACAAGGCATGGGAGAAATACAGGAAGATGTCCAGGAAGGAGTCATTTCCTCTTTCACAGGGGTCCCAAGATATCACACCCTCTGTGTTAGGGGCACCATACAAGGACAAAAGGTTACTATGCTAATTGATGGTGGGGCCTCCCACAACTTCATTGATGTAGAATTCGTAGTCAGAAGGGGACTAGCCACTGAAGAATTTGAAGGCTTTACAGTTTTTATTCCTGGAAAGAAAGAGCACAACCGCATGCCCTGCACTAAGATAGTTCCTAACATGAACCTAACAATGGGAAACTACAAAGTTACAGATAACTTCTTTTTCGTAGACTGCCCAGACTCTCATGTAGTATTGGGGGTACAATGGCTATATTCTATCAGAACTCATACAGTAAACTACCAAGACTTGGAACTCACATTCACACGACCAGATGGTAAAAAGGTGAAGTTGAGAGGAATGCATGCATATCTGCCCAAGGTTGTGACATCCAATCGGATGGAGCCAGACCTCCGACATGGGGATATTGTATGGGCAGTAGAGTGCCGATTCATGGAGAAGAAATCAGTAGAACAAGACAAGGAGTACTCACCTGATATTATGGCACTATTGCAAAAATACCAAAAGGTATTTCGAGATATCCCCCAGGACGTCCACCTGATAGGGGATGTGAGCACATCATCGAACTAGAAGAAGGGGTCCAAGCTGTCATCACAACCCCTTATTGGCACCCCAAAGTGTACAAGGATGAGATAGAAAAGGCAATAAAAGA
Source organism: Pinus albicaulis (assembly GCA_034641835.2). Classification (NCBI taxonomy): domain Eukaryota; kingdom Viridiplantae; phylum Streptophyta; class Pinopsida; order Pinales; family Pinaceae; genus Pinus; species Pinus albicaulis. The sequence continues at coordinate 995,164,816 of CM076584.1, forward strand.
ATTGTTGGCATTAAGACACATTCGGCCGAGCTCGAGCCCCTTTGCTTCATCAGTAGTCTTGGTTAAGAAAAAGGATGGGTCCCTGAGGATGTGTATAGATTATCAAGCACTGAATAAGAAGACCATCAAAAATAGATATCCTATCCCCAGGATTGACGAATTGATGGATGAGTTAAAGGGAGCCAAATACTTCTCAAAAAATGACCTTTGCTCAGGGTATCACCAGATCAGGGTTCGTGATCAAGAAATTCCAAAAACAACTTTTAGATGCCACTATGGACATTATGAGTTCGTAGTGATGCCTTTCAGGTTGACCAATGCCCATGCAACATTCCAGTCGCATGAACCATATATTCAACAAGCAACTACGTAAATTTGTTTTGGTCTTCTCCGACGACATCCTGATCTTTAGTGAAACATGGGAAGAGCATCTGCAGCACCTAGATGAGGTCTTGGGAATATTGGAGGCACAAAAATTTTATGCCAAAATCTCTAAATGTGAGTTTGGGTTGACAGAAATGCTATATCTGGGTCACATCATCAGGGGCCAGGGTGTTAAGGTCCACCAAGAGAAGATTAAGGCCATTCTCAATTTCCCAACTCCCAAAAATGTAACAGAGTTAAGGAGCTTCTTGGGTATTTTCACTTATTAGAGAAGATTTGTAAAGGGATATTCACAACTAGTAGCCCCTCTTACTGACTTAACAAAAAGAGGAGCCTTTGTATGGACAGAAACAACCCATGAGACTTTTGAGTGGATGAAGGAAGTCATGAGTTCATGTCCAGTTCTAGCCTTGCCAGACTTATCTCAACCCTTTGTATTGGAGTGTGACACTTATGGGGAAGGAATCGGGGCTATCCTAATACAGAACCATCATCCCATTGCTTTTGAGAGTAGAAATTTGAGTAATTATGAACGCTCTTACTCCATTTATGACAAAGAAATGTTGGCTATTATGCATGCATTGGCCAATTTTCGTCCATATCTAGTGGGGAATCGACTCAAAGTCAAAACTGATCACAATAGTCTCAGATAATTCCTCGATCATAAGGGATTAAATGAAAGGTAGCAAAAATGGGTCAGTAAGATCCAAGCCTATGATTTTGAGATTGAATATATCAAAGGTAAAAACAATGCAGTTGCAGATGCCTTGTCAAGGAGACCAGCTACCTTCTCTCTCATAGATATTGTAGATGATTGGAAGTCCCATATTTTGGTGGAATACTCAAAAAATCAATTAGCTTGTGAGATCCTTGACGGACAGTCATCAGACATCCGTTATAGAGTTTTCAATGATATTATCTATTATAAGGATCGAATCTATCTAGTACGTGAGTCTCAAATTAAGATGAAGATTCTACAAGCAGCCCATGACTCCCCTTTAGCCAGACATCCAGGAATTTTGAAGACTTATAGGACCATCAGGGAAAGGTTCACATGGAAAGGACTGAAGAAGGACATTATCAAATATGTTCAAGAATGTGGTACCTATCAAAGTAATAAGGTTGAACATACACACCTGGTAGGTTTATTACAACCACTACCTATTCCGGAAAAAAAATGGGAGAGTATATACATGGATTTCATTACAGAGCTACCTTTTTCACAAGGCAAAGATTGTATTTGTGTGGTGGTGGATCATCTCACCAAGTACGCTCACTTCTTTGCAATCCCCTCCAAAAGTTCTGCATCTGAAATAGCAAAAATATTTTTCCAAGGGGTATTTCGTCTACATGGTTTGCCCAAAACCATTGTGAGTGACCGTGATAGTAGATTTATGGGAGCATTTTGGCAAGAATTATTCAGGTTGGTAGGAACAGAACTCACTCCTAGTACCAGTTATCACCCGCAGACAGATGGACAGACAGAAGCAGTGAATAAATGGGTGGAAGGTTACTTACGAGATTATGTCATAGGACAACAACGAGCATGGACCAAGTGGTTGTACTTAGGAGAATACTGCTATAACACCACTTATCACATGTCCATAGGGATGTCACCTTTTCGAGCCTTATATGGATATGAGGCACTATCTTTTGCAGATACAATGTTTGGAGATAGTAGAGCACCTTTGGCAAAGGATTGGATCCAGGGGTGTCTGGATATTCTGAGAGCCCTTAAAGACAATCTGCAGACGGCACAGAATCGACAAAAGTTATATGCAGATAGTCAAAGGATAGAGAGGAGTTTCGAAGTAGGAGATGTGGTTTATCTCTGGCTTCAGTGGTACAGGCTGTCTACTTTGAAGCAGAAGGGGGCAGAAAAATTAAAGCCATGATTTTATGGGCCCTATCGAGTTGTCCAGAAAATAGGAGAAGTGGCATATGAGCTAGAGCTTCCCACAGAGAGCAGAATTCATAACATCTTTCATGTCTCCTGTTTGAAGAAAGAATTAGGATCAAACATAAAATCATCACCAGAATTACCGCCATTAGATGAAGAGGGCCATCTTCAACTGGTTTCTGAGGAGGTGTTGGAGGTTCGAGAAAGGAAGCTTCGAAGCAGAATCATCCACAAATATTTGGTACGATGGAAAGATCTGACCGTCAAGGATGCCACTTGGGAAGGAGAACACATATTGCAACATCCAACATTGAAATTTCTTGAGGGCAAGCAATTTTCGGTAGGGGGAACTATAATATCCCCAACCGTTTAACTAGTTGGACCAAATCACAATAGTAGAAGGCTAATAAATAAAGTAGTGAATAAGCAGCATTGGCCCATGGATTTCCCTTTTTGGTTGTTTTGACCCCAATTATTTGCCCATGGTTTTTACTTTGGTTGTTTTGACCGCAGATATTTGCCCATGGTTTTTCTAAGTAGCTCGTCTATAAAAAGAGGAGGAAGAATGAGAGCAACGGATGGAAAAACAAATTGGGATATTTCTTTGTGATATTTTTGAGGGCTCAGGCGAGTTTTCAAGAGAGGATTTCAGGTGAGATCCTCAGGCTTCCTTCGATGGGATTTGATCTCAATCTAGTAAGAAAACCCAACTTCGGTGGTTTCTCTGATCACCCTAGCTAGTCTAGTTTACTTTATTTCTTCAGTAAAGAGAGAATTGTGCATCATTTATCTGCTAGATCGAAGATACAGATCTGAGATTTTCTTTGCAGGGTTTTCTGGACGCATCTATGAGAAAGAGATTTAGCCTTATATGCGGGTGGTGAAAGCAGCATTTGAATTGGGCTTGGTTGGGTGAGCGATCGTTGAATCCTGTCTCAACTCACGATTCCACGTAATTTTCAACTCACGATTGCAACGTAATTTTCTGTGTTAACATCGTGCCAGGTTCACGATTCTACTTTACCGTGTGATTTCCCACTCTTCACGCATGGTCAAACTGCCTTGGGCTGAATAGTAATAAAGTGTTTTCTTGAAGTCCATTTATGTGTATTTAAATGGAGATTCATAACACATCGTATGCACCTTTATGCTTATGGAGTTTATGGATATTTTAATCATGCACCTTTATGGATTTTATGGATATGGGTATTATAATCAAGTTTATGCTCATATTATTTTATAGTATTCTTTCCATATATTAAGAAGTATGTTACTCTAGTTTTCCATTTCATCAAGCATCATTACAAAAGGGTGTCATTTCTTTACTGAAGCATAATACAAATCCAACCACTACACCAAAAGCTTGAATTGTTAGTGAGGGCGGCATCCCAGCGTGTTAAGGGTGGGCCTAACCCCACCGGAGCATCTGAGGGCAGGGGCCCTTGCATAGCACCCCTCATTACATAGACCCAGACACGTGGCTGTGGGCCCTACCCACACACGGGATATTAAAACCTACCACGCTCCACGAGTCTCGACCTCGAGACCTCGGCTTTGATACCACGTAGATCCAACCACTACACCAAAATCTCCAACTGTTAGTGTGGGCGGCATCCCAGGGTGTTAAGGGTGGGCCTAACCCAACCGGAGCATCTGAGGGCGGGGGCCCTTGCGCAACACCCCTCATTACATAGATCCGGACACGTCGCTGCGAGCCCTACCCGCACACGGGATATTACAACCCACCACACTCTGCGAGTCTCGACCTCGAGACCTCGGCTTTGATACCATGTAGATCCAACCACTACACCAAAAGCTCGAACTGTTAGTGAGGGTGGCATCCCACGGTGTTAAGGGTGGGCCTAACCCCAACGGAGCATCTGAGGGCAGGGGCCCTTGCGCAACACCGCTCATTACATAGACTCGAACACGTGGCTGCGGGTCCTACCCACACACGGGATATTACAATAGTAAAGCTATAACTATAGATATTGTATTATATTTTTTATTTAGATTTCACATGGCGAACTAATGCTAGCATTAGTTCATGGATACTAAATGCTAATAAAGTAAGGTGATTTAAGGTGTCAATTATACTGTGTCGACCCTGCCGTGTACCACTATGTGCCGTCGTGTACCACTATGTGCCATGTCAAAATAACCATCCACAACCCAATTCTGTAATGAACTGCCACTTACATCGACATTCAACATTCTGCTGAACTGCCACCTACATCGACATTCAACATTCTGTTGAATTGCCGCCTACATCGAAATGCAAGTGTTGGTGCCACATTTGCCATGCAAGTGTCAGTGCCATCTACACCGCCATGCTAAGCACGATAAAAAAAATATGAATATATCATACAACACTCTCTTAGTGACTGCGGTGGAAGGAAGTTGTAGATCTCAGACAACATTCTTGGGTTGCACATTCTCTAGCTTATCTTCTCTGCTTTTATCTCTGTGTGGCTGTGATGCTAGCTCTCTAACCTAAAAATATGGATGAAACTGGGTTGATAACTTCATCCTTGGCCATGTCTATGGAGATCAGATTTGCACTGCAGCCCATGCCTTCAAAGTCTTGAACGACCAAACAAAGCTAACTGCATATATAAAAAAAAAGCCACCAATCGACCACTAGCTCAACGGGAGAACAACCAGAGGGACCAGGTGAAGTTGAACCATTTACCATTGCATATAAGAATGTTTTCAATGGTTCAAGACAGAGTTTCTAATTCACTTTCTGTGGAGATATGTGTTTATTTCTGACATTTGACTGTTTTTGTTCATCTTAAAGAAAAATTTAGCAGCGATGAGTTAATTTGTTTCCAAATACTAAAAAAATACTAAAAAAATATTTAGATTTAAGACTATAGTATAAGGTTCATTTCATGTTGATATAATTTCAGGCTATTTTACTATGATAAAAAAAAGAAATGACTAATTAATATAAATAATATAAATAATATTATTGACTGTAAATTAGCGATGCGCTAATCGAAGGTACTGCCTTTTATAATCATACAACTTTCCAACTAATCCTCATTGTCTGTGTATTTTGTTTTGTAGGTACTGTTAGTGTCGATATCTTCATCCCTCCGTCAGTGATCAAAATTCTCTTGTTACATTTCATTTTAGGTGTCTCACTCAGTCCAGTCAGCTGCATTCCATTAGGAGCATGGATCATTTGATGGTAGTGGTCTGTCACTCATGTCCCTCATGCCCTTTACCTGCTGGCCTATTTCTGTTCATTAAAATCATTTACAGTCATTTTTAGTCTTATAGTTCGCAAAGAGTCATTTTAGGGTTTTTAGTCTCATTAGGTCTAGGGTTCCATTAATCAGGTCTTCAGAATTTCTAATAATGGTCAGCAGGCACATGTGGAAGTCTAAAATAAGGTTTCAGTGCTAAAATTTTCATCATCATATGCTTAATAATGATTTTTCTTCAAAACTCTGTTTTGAAGAAAAATAGTCTATTTCATCTTTATGTAAATAAATGTAATTGATTTTAAGATTTTTAGTTGTGATAATACTTTCACTCGCAACCCTGGTCGCCTTTGTCGAAGCTCTAGCCATCCATTCCCTACAAGACAGACAGAAAGCTCATCATCCAGTCCAAAAGCAAAAAGGAAAGCAAAACAGAGTTATTTTGAAAAGTGTCAAAGTTTGTAACATTAGAAAATAGGTTTTTCAAATGAAAAATAAAAGTCCTTGGTATAAATATGATTTTTATGTTTCAAGAATCCATTTGCATGCCAAGAGACAATAGTGAGCAAAGGAGAACCCGTGAGGAGCAAAGGAAGAAGTTTGAGGGCAAATTGTGTTGAAGTTTCAGAGTGCGACGCGTTGGGTGACTGTCGCGACGCACTGGGCAGGCGCTGCGCATTGGGCCTGCCTCCGCAGTGCAAAAAATACATTGGCGCGATGAATTAGGGAGGCGTGGCGCATTGGGTTGGTTGCGCGACGCACATGGCAGAGAGCAACTTCCATTGCTATGTCTTCCAATTCATCAAATTTGCCTGACCTCTTTTGGTCCAAGTAAGTCCATGCAATAACTCCATTGCTCATGACATGTGTATGGTATTGATTATGAGAATTTAAATGCAAAAACCAAACCCTATTCTCTTGTTTGAGAATTGCCTCCTTATGGTTTTGAAACTTTTTTTGGGCCAAATATTTCCATTCTCCACCTTGTTTTGTTTTCCCCTCCTCACTTTTTATCTTCTCACCACAGTCCCCTTTTCCTATTCACCTTATATCCACAAGTCAATCATCCCTATCCCTATCCCATTGACCCCATTCCACATGTAAATTTCTCCCAAATCCCAAGTTATCCCCAAAAACTAAGTGGTTGTCCCTAAACCTTTCAACACACAGTTTTCAAGTGGCAAATTTCTATTTTCACTTGGTAATAGTTCATCATTCCCATTACCTTATTCCTCCATATCCCCTCCCATTTGACACATATTTGGAAATCCAATTAAAAAAAACCAAAATTCGCATACAAGACAACATAGACCTTGCATAGACCTTGGACATCATGGAGACAGATTCCTCTTGTGACCGAGATGAAGGAAACACAGTGACTCTACAACTGAATTGCATGCACCAAGAAGGCGTTAAGGCGGCGTAAAAGGCATGATAGACTCCAAATTTTGGCTGAATCTTCTTCGGCCCAGCATAGCGCTTGATGGTGGACATTCAACCCAAATTTCAAGAAATTTGGGAAATGTTTTGTCAATTTTGAATTTTTTGGCCTTAACACAGATTTTCCTGCCCGACATGTCGCGCCACTTGGCGCACGCTTATAATTGGCAGCTCCTCTTGAAGAAAAATTTGAATTTATGGATTTTTCATCAAATTTTATGCATACCTACCAATTACCTAAGGATTTTGACAAGTTTTGGGTTGCCTGAAGGGTAAAAAACACCTAAAAAATGGCCTTTCTGCCACTTTTGGGACACACAGGAAGCAGTGTTGGGAAAAATAATTTTTGGAGAGGCAAATGGAAACCAAATTAAAAAATTCCACTTGTTTTGGAAAGTAGACAGGGATAGATTTCCAACGTGCTATCCTATGCTCAATTTGGACACAGGGAAGGCCTTCAAAATCGGCTCCAAATTGGCGCGATGCATAGAGATTTCAGGCGCGACGCATTGGGGATTTTGGCTTATTTTTCACTCAGTAACTCTGTTTTTCGCCTAGTTTTGGCTAGTTTGACTTTATTATCTCCAAATGTAAAAATATTGATGTAATTGTATGAGTCTTGATGTAATTTTGGAAAATTTTTACTCATGGAAGTAGATTCATTCATCAAAAGGTGAATTGGAATTGAATGAATCAGTTTCCTATCTTATAGAGGCAAGCTGTTCCACTGCCTATTTTCTAGTTCTTAGTTTAGATCTTGTTGAAACAGATCCTAAACTAGTGAGCTCGACCCCTAGACGCTGGGGATGAGTTATGCTTGCCTATATCTTGTAGTTTTTCAGTCATTTTCAGAGGTTGGACACTTGGGATTGCTTTGAGCTTCATTGTACATTTCATCTCTGCATTTTTGGCAAAGGAATAGACCAGGGTTTGCAGCACTCCTTGGGATCCATGTGGCTCTTTTTTTTGATGATGTGTTTCTCTCTGTGATTGTAATTTTATTGATGTTTCATGTGTATCATTTTCCTTCTTATTTCTTTTTAAGTTAAACAAACAAGTATTAAAGGTGGAATTCATTAGATTTGTAGTGCTCTACCTTGAATTTTGTTTAATTTTTTATGTTTTCAACTGTTTGAAGAGGATTCCTGAAAGTTTCTTTCCCTCTTCAACTCCTCACCAGTCTAAGCTATCCATTTCATTCAAAATTGAAGTGTCAAAACAATTTCCTACCTTGCCCCATTCAGATCTCTGCAAAAGTTAGGCCTCATTCCCCAAACCCAAAATCTACCTTTCCCTTTGATCCAACAAACACCCTCAAAATCAAATCAAACTCTATTACATATATACCTAGCGTAAAATCAACTTTTATTCAATTCATCTCAAGCCTCACTGATTATTTTGTTGAGATTGACAAGGAGAGAGCCCTCTCCTGATCTGGTAGGGCTAGCTACCAGGTTAAGCGTGGTTTGATGTTACCCTAGACTCTGCCTTCCTCAGCCTGAGGTGGATTTAGGCCATAACATAGTGGCGACCATACTGGGGAAGAAAATTTTGTTGTTTGCTTTATAAACTACAGACAGAGCCTGAAGCTAGCCAGGTAGCGTTCGAAATGCTCTTGCTTTGCATTAGCGAAAGTAGATGAATGATGCTTCAGTCAATCTCTAGTCTAGTTTATGAACTGAACATCTGGTTTCCTCGGTAAGATCTAATCAAGTTCAAATCTGATTGTTGATGGTGGACAATGATCAAACACCGCAAGGCTGAAATCATTCACCTGGAAACTCTAAATTAGTTTCGAGATCATATCCAAGGACTCCACTGAAGGATGAACCTGACCAGTAGAAACATGAAAGGAAAATATGGAAAGATCAGGTATTGAAGTTGGAATTTCGTCCATGAAATTTTGTTCTTTGTCATAAATTATTTCTTCTCTTTTCCCGAGAATGTTAAGAAGGCTTTGCAAAGTATATTGTATTTGAGAAAAGACCCTCGGCCTGCAGTTGACGACTCTTTCCCTTTGAAGATTGTGAAAACCAAAGATTTGCATGATTTTGAGCTTGATCAAGACCTTTATTCCAAATCTTGTGATGACCATCTTCAAAATGATGAACCTCAAGAGACCAAGACTGGTTTTGCAGCATTTGTACATACCCTTATACCTTGTAAAATTTTAGATCGATACAAACCTCTGATTTTACCTCCTATATCCCATGCTTTCCCTAAAAATCATGACCTATATCTACCAAGATTTGATGGTGAACGCGACAAAATCACTGCTGAGAGACATGTTCTGAATTTTGAGTCTTTTCTTGACCTTTTTGAAGTTGATGAAGAGGATGTCAGTATTAGGCTTTTTTCTCTTTCTTTGCAAGGAAAAGTCAAGAGTTGGTTCAAAACCCTGCCTGATGCCAGCATCTCAGATTTCCAGCAGTTCGTCCAAGTTTTCCTCGACAGGTGGGTGGTCAGATAGAACCCTTTCTTGATTATAGAAGAGTATAACCACCTGAAAAGACTACCAGGGGAGACAGTACAACATTTTTCTGCCAGATTTAACCAAGTTTATTATTCGATGCCGGTTAATATAAGGCCACCTCCTGGATCTGCTCTCTTGCACTACCCGAGTGCCTTTGAACCGGAAATGGAGTTTTAGCTGAGAGAAAGGAATCTTGAAACACTTGAAGAGATGTAGAACAATGCAGTAGATGTAGAGGCTCATTTGCTGATCCGAAGGTAAAAGTTGAAGGAAGAAGAGATGAAAAACATAGATCCGGAGAAATCGACATCTCTAGAGGTAAAGCTTGACATTTTGATAAGTGCAGTGGAAGAGATGATGCAAAAGATCACCACAAGGAATGAGTATAATATTCAAGCCCATGGCTCGCTGATTGAATAAGAACAAGTTGCTGATCCAAAACATCTTTTTTCTTATCCCACTTGTCATAGATCTGATAATGATTGTTTTGTAGATCATCTTGGAGAAGAGAGATCTGTTGATTTGAATGTATGCTTGATGATGTGTTTTATACTGATGATTTGCCTCAGTTTGATCAGTATGATGATGATTATGTTCTCCAAACAGAAGCTAATCTTGCAGACAAATTAGTAGCTAGTTTGTGGAAGGAGGCAGTTCACTTTCAGTGACTCGAGTACAGTGATCAACCGATGCATATCAGCTATGACAGTGACGAGGAAAGTGCACCAAATTTTGAAGTAAGTGAAGGATCTTTGCCTTTTTGTTTTGATTCGTTTCATTTCATCAGAGACAACTTCCATGCAATCAGAAATCAACTGTCGACAAATATTGATCTGGACGATCTTGAGGGCAATAAAAACCTTGTTCAAGACTTCTCATATCCAGATTTCCAGCCCCCGAATGCCATTGATTTTCAAGTTGCAGATGAAGACTTGGAAGCTGGCACATATGATCAAATGATACAAGATGATTCCGTACCATTTTGTTTTGAATCATTTCAGTTTTTGAAGGGTAAATTGCATAGTAAATCTTCAAATGAGCAGCCTGTAGGAAATCATGTAGTCTCATCGGAACCAATAGAAAATGGGTTGCAACAATCTTTTCAAGTTTTTCATGATCCAATAGCTGATGTGTTGGATAATGTCTGCAGTCAAAGTCTTTCTCCATTAACTATATGTAAGCTTGAAACGTGTGCTGATATAAACTTGATTTGGCAGCCGGTTTCTTTGTCATTTTTAGCAGGAGTCCCGTCACAAAGATCAAAACAAAGTTTGCATTCGTGGTATGAGGAGAAAAGAAGTAATCCATTGGATGAGCTAAGTCCCAGTGTGCATGAACTTCAAGATCCTTATGCAGTGTTTTTGGAGGCTGATAGAGAATCCATAGTATTCAACGGATCTGTTCACAAGTTTTTATGGGAGTTCCCTTTAAGTAGTTCTCTCTTGTTGTTCATAAGCAAGCACTTGTGGAGAATCCAAACAACAGCCAGAATTCTTACATGGTTGCATTGGTTGTTTCATTTCACTTGATCAGGTGATGAATGGAACAACTAGAGTGGGTTGTATTGAATAAGCTTCATATTGAGCATATTTTCCAGTTTGTCGGTTGTATTTAAGTATCGAGTCAGTTTTGAGTGAGAGTCAATTTGTGTTGTCAAGTCATCAGTTTTTAGTCATGCATTTCAATTTGAGTTTTTGACTCCATTTCCCAATGGATGAAGGCATTGTATGCTCTCCCAAAGATCTGCCGTTCTTGGCACCTCCAAGGAGCTACCATCCCCATTGGAGCCAATGTTAGTGTCAGTATCTTCATCCCTCCGTCAGTGATCAAAATTCTCTTGTTACATTTCATTTTAGGTGTCTCACTCAGTCCAGTCAGTTGCATTCCATTAGGAGCATGGATCATCTGACGGTAGTGGCCTGTCACTCATGTTCCTCATGCCCTTTACCTACTGGCCTATTTCTATTCATTAAAATCATTTACAGTCATTTTTGGTCTTATAGTTGGCAAAGAGTCATTTTAGGGTTTTTAGTCTCATTAGGTCTAGGGTTCCATTAATCAGGTCTTCAGAATGTCTAATAATGGTCAGCAGGCATATGAGGAAGTCTAAAATAAGGTTTAAGTGCTAAAAGTTTCATCATCATATGCTTAATAATGATTTTTCTTCAAAACTCTGTTTTGAAGAAAAATAGTCTATTTCATCTTTATGTAAATAAATGTAATTGATTTTAAGATTTTTAGTTGTGATAATACTTTCACTCGCAACCTTGGTCGCCTTTGTCGAAGCTCTAGCCATCCATTCCCTGCAAGACAGATAGAAAGCTCATCATTTAGTCCAAAAGAAAAAAGGAAAGAAAAACAAAGTTATTTTGAAAAGTGTCAAAGTTTGCAACATTACAAAATGGGTTTTTCAAATGAAAAATCAAAGTCCTTGGTATAAATATGATTTTTATGTTTCAAGAATCCATTTGCATGCCAAGAGACAACAGTGAGCAAAGGAGAACCCGTGAGGAGAGAAGGAAGAAGTTCGAGGGCAAATTGTGTTGAAGTTTCAGAGTGCGACACATTGGGTGACTGTCACGACGCACTGGGCAGGCGCGGCACATTGGGCCTGCCTCCGCAGTGTAAAAAATACACTGGCGTGACGCATCAGGGAGGCACGGCGCATTGGGTTGGTTGCATGATGCACATGGAGGAGAGAAACTTCCATTGCTATTTCTTCCAATTCATCAAATTTTCCCGGCCTCTTTTGGTCCAAGTAAGTCCATGCAATAACTCCATTGCTCATGCCATGTGTATGGTATTGATTATGAGAATTTAAATGAAAAAACCAAACCCTATTCTCTTGTTTGAGGATTGCCTCCTTAGGGTTTTGAAACTTGTTTTGGGCCAAATATTTCCATTCTCCACCTTGTGTTGTTTTCCCTTCCTCACTGTTTATCTTCTCAGCACAGTCCCCTTTTCCTGTTCACCTTATATCCCCAAGTCAATCATCCCTATCCCTATCCCATTGACCCCATTCCACATGTAAATTTCCCCCAAATCCCAAGTTATCCCAAAAAACTAAGTGGTTGTCCCTAAACCTTTCAACACATAGTTTTCAAGTGGCAAATTTCTATTTTCACTTGGTAATAGTTCATCATTACCATTACCTTATTCCTCCATATCCCCTCCCATTTGACACATATTTGGAAATCCAATCAAAAAACACCAAAATTATCATACAAGACAACATAGACCTTGCATAAACCTTGGACATCATGGAGACAGATTCCTCTTGTGACCGAGATGAAGGAAACACAGTGACTCTACCACTGAATTGCATGCACCAAGAAGGCATTAAGGTGGCGTAAAAGGCAGGATAGACTCCAAATTTTGGCTGAAGCTTCTTTGGCCTAGCATAGCGCTTGATGGTGGACATTCAACCAAAATTTCAAGAAATTTGGGAGATGTTTTGTCAATTTTGAATTTTTTGGCCTTAACACAGATTTTCCTACCCGACGCGTCGTGCCACTTGGCGCACGCTTATAATTGGTAGCTCCTCTTGAAGAAAAATTTGCATTTCTAGATTTTTCATCAAAATTTATGCATACCTACCCATTACCTAAGGATTTTGACAAGTTTTGGGTTGCCTGAAGGGTAAAAAACACCTTAAAAATGGCCTTTCTGCCACTTTTTGGACACACAGGAAGCAGTGTTGGGAAAAATCATTTTTGGAGCGGCAAATGGAAACCAAATTAAGAAATTCCACTTGGGTTGGAAAGAAGACAGGTAGAGCTTTCCAATGCGCTATCCTGCACTCAATTTGAACACTAGGAAGGCCTTCACAATCGGCTCCAAATTTGTGCGATGCATAGAGATTTCAGGCGCGACGCATTGGGGATTTTGGCTTATTTTTCGCTCAGTAACTCTGTTTTTCGCCTAGTTTTGGCCAGTTTGACTTTCTTATCTCCAAATGTAAAAATATTGATGTAATTTGATGAGTTTTTATGTAATTTTGGCAAATTTTTACTCATGGAAGTAGATTCATTCATCAAAAGGTGAATTGCAACTGAATGAATCAGTTTCCTATCTTATAGAGGCAAGCTGTTCCACTCCCTATTTTCCAGTTCTTAGTTTAGATCTTGTTGAAACAACTCCTAAACTAGTGAGCTCGACCCCTAGAGGCTGGGGATGAGTTATGCTTGCCTATTCTTGCATCACACGCAAACATCTGTCCCAACACTACAAAGAAGAGTATCCAAGGGAATTAAATTATGTCTTATGGCTGTTGTCAGAATTGGATGTTACTATAAAAGATATTCTTGAAGGTTAGCATAATGTGTTCTGTAAATATCTTCCATTTTTATTTTTTGGTTTTGAATTGCAAACTTCTTGTGAACATATTTTTAATTAATTTCTCATTTACCTAACGTCCTGCTGCACTGTATTTATGTCAATTATTGGAACTGCTCTTGCTCTTAATAGGGTGGATTCAGGTGCGTTAAACCCATATCTAGCATAAGAGTAAGAGGAAACTTACCTTAGCTTGGTTCCAGTTCCACCATACTCGTAGCATAAAAAAAGGTAGAGTCCAAGGAACTTGATCGCTCGGAATTGAATAAAGAAGCATAAGAAATTAGAGAGGCAGCAGGGGATGCAACACCCTGTAATCATCGGTGGAAAAGCGAAGGAATCGAGATACTTATGATGTTTCCTACAAGGGATACGCACCACATTGATTAGTTTGAACAACGCTATCTATTTAACTTTATGGGAATGATGAACTTGTAAAAATGCACTTCTCTTCATTAAATCCAACACTGTTGTTTACTGCAGAGAATTAGGAACTAGTTCATAGAATGTGTGAGTGCGAACGCAAACTGGAAACTGCGACAAGAGAAGTTGGTTATCTAAGAGAGCTCACTGACGTTGCATTGAAACTAAACTGGTAGCACCTTGGGGGAAATGGGACAAGTGGCATTAATAAATGAAACTTGTAAGTCCATGCAAGTTAGTCTTTACATCTGTGACTAAGTATATTAATTTTTATTAGATGATTATTGAACCTTTTATAATTTAGGAAATTATTAATTATCATTAAAACTATTTTCTGGCCACTTGAACATAGCCTTGCTTCCAACTAATTTATCCATTGCTATGTTGTATCCTTCGAAATGTATCAGGCTCATTTTCAGGATCCTAGTTTCTTGTTGGTCATCGACCTTGCTATTATCCCTCAAAGCTACCCTCTATTTTGACATTGCTATTGTCGTCGGAAGCTACCCTTTATTTCTGACTATAAGCTGCTGTTATTATTTTTTCCTATAAGCTTATTTTCTGCAGTTTCCTCTTATCCACAATTAGATTACTAGAAGCATGGATTAGGCATGCCTAAGTCAAAATCTATTTTTATGGCTGGTAAGAATCTACACTCACCTTCACCTTCTAGCTCTTAGGAAGACAAATTGAAAACAATCTCATTTGTAATTACTATTTTTTCTATTTTATTTGAATTTTGATTCTCTCAATATTAAATCATTACAGTACTAGTGTTTTTTTAATAACCATATGCTTGAACGTTCCATAGTTGCAAGTCTTTATCATTATGGTTTACCTGAAGCCCTTGAAACTACTTGTGGAGGGTTGCTAAATTCTAGAGGTGTGTAATTTACTTATTTAGATTTCATTACCAGGCAATTTATTTATAATCAACCCCTGAAAGCATGTTAAATAACGTTCGCCTAAACCTGAATTCACTTCATGGAAAGGCTCAGCATACAAATACAGAGTTCTTGTTACTGCTAGACCTGGATAACTTGGTATGGAATTTTTGGAAAAACAGCTGGTCTCCCGCTCCTAGCAATGCTTACCAGGGGTGGGAAAGTAATAATTCCAAGATGAGAGGACATTTTGTAGGTTAGTTCTAGCACATTCAGAGTGTATATAACTATATAGATTAATGAGTAATATTTATTTATTATTATTGGCCTTGAAAATAAGTGTTTTTCGATTGCCTTTAATTTGTGAAAATATTGAATCAATTACAGTGTTTCATTATTCGTCACACTGTGCTGAAATAAATTAGCCAGACAGCTTGCTTGCACAAATGTTTTATGAAGTTTAATGAATATTCCCTTAAATCGGAACCTCATCTATCATTGATTTACATATAGTACTGAAAGAAATAAAAATATTATAGATGTTATGTTCTTCTATGCAGCAGATCTAGCTGGCCGCAAGAATTTGATGCACGTTGTTGACCATTGCTATGCAACAGATCTGGCCGGCAGCAGGGACTTCCTGCCCTGTAGCCCTTCTTGTTTATTTATTGAAGTTATACTTAGATAATGGACATTATTACATTTAGTATAGATAGATTATTTTCTAAGTTTTGGATGAGGAAGAACTGTAAATTGACTCAATCTTTATTAAGTTACAAGGTATTTTTTTAGGAAGAACTCTCAAACTGTTACGCTATAGTCATGTGACCATTAAATCTAATGTTAAATGATTGAAATGTTTTCACCATTAAATCTTATTATTTTAATTGTCAACTGGATTTTTAATTTGATTTGTGCAAATTCGTTTTGCTGATCTTTATTATAACCCATATTGTAAGTAGTTAGCTAACCTTTCTCTCATTCTGTTCTCATCATTTACAACGCTCCATGGTTTTTCCTTCTAAAATGTTACTCAATCATTTGTTCAGTTTATTTCCACTCAAGTATATGTTCAATTTATTTCCCTGAATTCCTTAGAAAATGGTGAGGAATTCGGTACCCATTTTTCCTCTAGTGTGTAAGACATGTTGTGCATAATTATTTATTGCTCTACCAGAGATATAATTTTTATGTACAGATTTTTGTGAATTTTTTGTATAATGTATTATGCACATTTACGGTACTGAGTCGTGATTGAAATGGTGGTATTCTTGTTGCAGTGTCCAAAATCTACGTTGATAATCAGTCCCTCCCAAACTGTTATCATTAGCATAAACGAGAGTGACACGGTAGTAATGACGAGACTTTATTCTGGAATGATCTCTTGAAATGCTCGGCCAGCCAGTGGCAAAACAACACAAAACAACACATATGAAAATATCCAGTTAATTTGCATTAGTTATCTTGATCGAGCTATCTACATTGAAGTTTCTTCATCCAAACGGTTATATTGATTCTGTTTGTTTGTTGGGACACCAGGTCTCCACCCAAATAGTTATATTAATTTATGTTACTCCTTCCACCCAAATAGTTATTTTAATTTTTGTTACTCCTTTGAAAGGGTTATGTTAATTTCTATTTTTTGGTAGGGTCGCCATCTCAGTTTAAACTATTATTTTAGTTTCTATTTTTTTTGGTAGGGTCGCCATATTAGTCTAAACTATTATTTTAGTTTATGTTTTGTTCATTTTGATTTCCCCTTCTACATTGTTAACGTTTAGTATTTCTTGAATCTTAAACGTTGTAATTCTTTAAGTTTTTGCAGGTCTATTTAAGTTTTTTTTCCTTCGTTTTAACCAAACATGAGTTACTTCAAGTTTAGTCATGTTTCAACATATTTTCAACGAGTTTCAGCTTTAAAGTTTATCACAGAAGCCAAATGACAAATACTTCCAAGAGGTGGCGGTGTTGGAATATGTATTCCTAGTTGTCTTCAGTTGTGACTCTCTATGTATAGAGTCTGTTCCTATTCCATAGGAGTTAGCTAAATCTAGGTTCCTTGTTTGGTGTGTGGTTGACATATTCTCTCAACCACATTATTGTGCATCCAAGATACTTTTCCTATATTGAGACTATACTTCATGTATATATATGTGTAGTCTCATTGATTAATACTATAGTGTGCATAGTGACATTTTATCTTGGTATCAGAGCCCATATGGGCCTGGACCTTGGCCCCTCTTGGGCTGAGGGAAAATAGAAAAATAAAGAGTCTCTTTTTCCATTAATTTTTCTTTTAATTGTGCATCGGACTATTAAATTCAGTTTGGAGTTGTTAGTGTGGACCATCGCTATGCTGTGAGAACTCATATATCAGTGTGTGATTTTATCTATGCTTCCATTTAATCGTCTCTCGTTTCTGGAGTTGTTTGGAGCTGAGAGCGATCTTGCTTTGGAGCTGGAGTGCGATTGCAGAAGAAAAAAGAAAAAAAGGTTGTTGTTGATCGGATCAAAGGGAAATTAAGTGTTGTGCCATAAGTGTTGTCTATCATGGATAAGTGGCTGCAATATCAGCTGCGACAACTGCGAGGTGGGTTCAAGCATCCCTGGGTCATCAAGAAAGCCCCCATAAGGCCAATAATAATGTGGGCTATGAGGCCATCCGGAGTCTCAGAGCCAAAGTGCCTCTTAGTCTCTCGAATTTCAGGATAATCCACAAGCTCGACAAAGGGGACATGAGAAGATTTTATTTGGCAGAGCTCAAGAGAAAATTGACAGAATCACGATGAAGCAGTTCTGGTGCTCCTACTGCAGTGCTCTTGCATTCTCAGCAGATAGATATTTTCTACGTTGAAGAGTACTTGCGTGCCACCATCACCACTAGAGAGACACAGACTGGTGAGGTGGAGGATTCATTACAGTCATGATGGCTGGATTTAATTGTGTGGCTCATGCTACACATTCAGTTGGTCCATCTAGGAGTTGTGGTGACTAGTTGGTACAACGTGCCCAAGGTTGAGAAGAGCGTCGCTTTCCGGTTCTAATCAGTGCTGTAAAATTTATGGGGGATTATGGTCTCACATTTTCTGCAATCAGAGGCGTCTTTGCATGGTTTGATCATGTGGATAAGAAATTTTAAGTAAAGGAGGACTTCTGGAATGGAGCCATTGGTGGCTTTTTGCTGGCACCTCCGTTTTGGGTTTGAGAGTTTTCTAGAGTTGTCCTGTGTCGCAGAAAATCAATACAGAATGCCAAATTTGGATAATTTTCTATACTTAGAGCTGTGAGCCTAATTTCATTGATTGGAAATTTCTGATTGATGGTGGTGCGATTGGAGGACGAGCCTCTGAGGAGGTTGCATGAAGAGAGTAGGCCAAGTGGAGTGCCTGCTGGTTCTGTGTAGTGCAAAATTTTTAGTCTCGTTGGGAATTTCTGCAAGCAGTTGTGAGGTATTTTATTACGAGAGTTGATCGTAGATTGAGCTGGAGAGTGAACCTGCATGGGTCGAGTTGACCTGTGCGCTGAGCCAACATGGCGTGGCTACTGGGATATGTCAAGATCTTGGGGCCAGTAGAGCTGCTGAGGAGGTTGTGGCATAGGAGCTAGTGAGATCGCAGGCAGTGTAATCGTGGGTGATCGGTGGTATAGATCGAGTCTCCAATGTGTATGGCACAATAATGTACTAAGCAAAGGGGAAGCCTGGCACGTATGGTTGGAGATAACAAACATTGCTGGATATATCGAGAGCTTTGAAATGCTCCTAAAGTTTCACATATATTCGGTCCTGTCTTTTGGAGAAAAGATCTGGTGATGCAGCTTATCAATATGATGGCCGCGATCTCAATTCGATGCTTCATGAATCGATGGATGTCGCCGCTACAGAGATCTGTATTCTTATGTTTTCTTTGAGGCTCGACAGTGGAAACAGATAGGGAGATGCTAGATTTGCATCTATAGTTGTCTATAACCTTTGTGGAGTTGCAGACATGTTGGTGAATCTGCGATATGCAATATAAAGACGATATCTATGATGGAGCTCGTAGGAAGGAGTTGAGAAGCCTTGGCGATGCAATTGAAGGACTAGTGGATATTCTAATGGAACTCCACTGCCGAAACCCCTGAGTAGCGAAGGGTTGTTGCTCACGGTCATGGCACCCAATTGGGTCACTTTCTACAACAGGGCCATGGCAGACATCTAAGCCACGACGGTGGAGCTTTGTGGGCTGACATGGACAACCTCTATGGAAAAGGTTCACATTGTTGTGTTTTAGGAAGAATCATCCCCAAATCGAGATCTATCTCTATGTGTATCACTTACTACTAGACTTCATTATACTGCGTCACAAATTGAATTGTTGTGGAATGTTGTGAGCTTGCTTTCAAGAAGTGCTGACAGTGGTATGTGTGAGAAGAAATTGTTCCCCAAGAGATCCTGCACCAGCAAGAGGAACCTTATATGGTGGCATATTGGTGTTTAAGTGATTTGTGAGATATATATTGTCTCCCTATTGCAATTGTTCGAGCCGTTGGAGACTGCCAGTGTGTTTTGGCAATGATGTTGTTTTATTTAGTATCGCATCATTAGCATTTTTGAGTGCTCAATTGTTCTTTGGTGAGAGGGTGTACAAGGCCACTGAGAAGGGCCGAGTATTCGAATACAGGTTTCAACATGTTGTCATCATAGGTGTTAGAGTTTTGGATTCACAAATATTTCTAGGAAAGGAGTCAATGGTGCTCGAACCTGGTGGTGAATTTGACGGCAATGTTGCGATTTCGAAGAAGGGAGAGTTTACTCTGTGGTGCTAGTGAGCATAGATTTTTACCCTGATTGAATGATTGTGCAGTTAAGATATTGCAGTTGTGGTTGGTACTAATATTTAGATTTTGGAATGTGCTTTTATTGTTATTTCATATTGTTTTGAAGGGAATATGTCTTGAAAGTTTGTATACATATTGAGATTCACGACCTCAATATGAAGTCATTTTTGTAGAATTCGTGACTCTAACTAATGACAGGTATAGCATGGAGATTCAAGACCACTATATCCAAAACTAAAAAGTACAAAATCTATGACAAAAATATTCAAGCAAGAAAGCACTGGTGTGTTCTAGCATATGAATGGTATGGTGAGCGGCAAAGGATGATGGAAAATCAAGTTTGTGTGAGTTTTTTGTGAGTTTCTTGGAATAGACTGTTCATGATGAGTCACACAGTTGAATGGTAAGCAAGCCTAGGATGTTTTTCTAGTGGTCTTTGTAGAGTATGTACTTGATAACTCCAAGAGATGGAGTTGTGTTGTAAGCCATGTAAGGCATTTGTATCCCCGTAAAATTTTGTGGTAATCTCAAAACCACTTTGTAATTACAGGTTCGTGGTTAGCCATAAACCATTTTGTAGTGTTGGTTCGTGGTTATCCAGAAACCATGTGTAATAGTGAAGTGGACTAAAAACAGGTTTGTGCTAGTGTTCGCCCACTGATGAAGAGATCTGATGAAAGGTCGTTGATGAAGAAATCTGGTTAAAGGTCACCAATGAAGAAATTCGGTGAAAGGTCGCAGATGAAGAGATCTGGTGAAAGGTTGCCGATGAAGAGATTTGCTAAAATTTTGCCGATGAAGGAAGAGATCTAAGACAGATCTACTACCAGTGAGAGTTCACTGATGAAGGAAGCACATGGTTACGAGTCATCCGAGAAAACCCACATTGGAGGGGGATTTGTAGATACAGGTAGATGTATGCAGTGATAATGGTTGATATAACCATGTATGTGAAGGACATCCTATGAGACTAGTGGTTGCAGTGGTTGGTACCCATCCATTCTGGTGGATGGTTGCTCCTTTATATGGATCTCGACATATCCTTTTTGTTATGTTTGACCACAACTCGATTTTGCAAAGTGATATCGAGACAAGTAGTCATTAAGGGGGTGTGTTGGAATATGTAATTCCTACTTGTCTTCGGTTGTGACTTTCTATGTATAGAGTATGTTCCTATTCCATAGGAGTTAGCTAAATCTAGGTTCCTTGTTTGGTGTGCGGTTGAGATATTCTCTCAACCACATTATTGTGCGTCCAAGATAGTTTTCCTATCTTGAGACTATACTTCATGTATATATATGTGTAATCTCGTTGATTAATAATATAGTGTGCATAGTGACATTTTATCTAGCGTCACCAAGATGAAAATTCCTCTCTTTTTTTGTTTACAAAAATTAATAATTCTAATGTGTGTTTAGTGATAATTGGTTTTTCTATATAAATTGATATCACTTTTCCTCATGCACAAAATAATGAAGACAACCTTTCCAAATTGACATCAAGTGAAACAACGATGTTTGTTTGTCTTAATTATTTATTCATATTCTATCCTCCTTCATACTGGTAGAATTTGTTTTTCATTCCATTCTCCATCGTCATAGTAGAAGAGTCTAGTTTCCATCTTGCTTAAATCAAAGGTGGTTTTAGTTGGAGTTTCGAAGTACTTTAAGAAATTCCTTGTTATGTTTTTTCATGTACTTTAATTGGTTATAGATTATGTACTTTACTTGTCATAGGGCATATTTTCTTATAGGGTGTATTATTATAAATTATAATTTTTTTTATTTCTAATAATTAAACAATGAAATTTATAGGGTGTATTATTATAAATTATAAATTTTTTATTTTTTATAATTGAATAATGAAAATTTTGAAGAGAAGTGTTTTTTTTAATCATCTCTAAATGTTTTTTAATATATAATTGCTTTTAATCCCATAATAAATTTTGAATTCTTTATTTTTTTTCAATATTTTTACTTAATTAAATTATATTGATTTCTTCAAGTTATTATTATCATAATTTTTTGGATTAAATTATCATTTACATTTATTTTTTAATATTAATAATCATACATGTATTTGAGCATAAATTATTGATGGCTTACCAAGATCATAGACTTTCATCGCCATAAAAATTATAGGAAAAAAATAATGATTATAACTACGAAAAAAAATTAATATAATGCTCATTACTTTATTAAAATAGGTTTTAGAATTTATTACTAATTTTTTGTTGTTGTAATTTATAGATATATAAAATAAGAAAAATGATTATAAAGTAAACATAATAAAAATAAAGCAACCACTACTTTATTAAAATGTTTTATAACTTATTGTTAATTAATTTATAAATATATAAATATATAAATTATCTTTAATTAGAGGTTAGAATTACCCATATAAATATATACAAAACTTAATGATGATGATTATTAGGGTTTAATAATACCAATGAGGTTTGTTAGATGTCAAGAAAGAAAGATATTAATTAAGATTTTTTCATATTCATGATCTAAGGTGTTTTTCTTTGAGAATAACTCACCTATTTTCCACTGTGTCTCATTGTACATTGTCGATTTGTGTGTTAGAAGATTAAAATGATTTTCATTGTTGGATGATATTGACGGTGAAGATCTGAAAATTAATTTTTGGAACGACTCAACAGTGACAGTGGATTTTGTATATGATAAATTCTTTAATTCATATATCATAATTTCAATCTCATATCTTCTTTAATTCATATATCAGAATCAACATTTCCTAAAACTTTCTGTGCCCAAAAAGCTTCAAGGGATTGTCTGCGAGGATGCATTTATCTGGACATTTCTTTCATTTGATCTTGCAAGAAAGTCATATAAATGTGTGAGGTGCATCTGTATGCGAAGTGTAAACGTTCATCTGTAAAAAAAAATAAGTTCCTTAACATCCTTTTTGTTTATAATTCATTACTTGCTAGTTGTTTACCTTCCTTAACATACCTATTTGTTTAGAATTCATATTTACTAGTTGTTTACCTTTTCGTCATTGCAGCCAATGTTTTGGGATGGAATAAAAATATTTTACACAATAAGTCATTTGTAAAACATTTGTCATCAATTTTTCATTTCGACCATTTATGACTTTGCAGTGGAACATATCAATAATATTTGAAGTCATGACCATTTCCAAACACTTCGTGTACCCAAAGAAACTTCTTGGGATCATCCTTTGGAAAATATGGAGCTGACACAAATTTCTCTCAACATTTCTTGCTGTGGATCTTGTAAGTTTGGACATCTCTAGCTTCCTAGCATATTTATTTAAAAATAAGGGAATGAGGGTGCCCAAGGGAGGAGATAGCTTGGTCGACATTTCCCTCTCTTTGTCGAACTTATTGCTTACATATTGTGCAAATTATTTTAATATCTTTATGGAATGCCTTATCCACTTTGTTTGAGAGCACTAATTTGGGTTTTTAACCTTGGCTTAGGGTTTGCAAAATCAAGCTTCCTATTAGTACAAGCATAATATTCTAATTTCTTGCGCTTTTGCACCATTTTTTCTAATGAATTTATTTTTTTATGATTTTACAGGATCTTCCCATGGAACAGTGAGATGATGCGGTAAGAAAAATATTTTACGAATCAAGAGATTGTTGAAACCTAATCCTATGGGATGGGTGTGGATATTTATTTTTGTATAATAAATAATAGTAGGAAATAAGGCCAAGAGTCATTGGGAGATGAATCCCAATAGCCTCACCTCCATGTATAAATCCATGTGCATTCTTCAGCTAATACACATTCTGATTTTGAGGAGTTACCTCCTGGTTTGACATGGTATCAGAGCCAGCTCCACTATTGGCATTTCTACCTGTGGTGTAACTCCCTCTCCTTTGCTCAGTCAATTTTTATTAATAGTTTTTGCTGCTCCTTAATTGCTATACTGTTATTCTGCATTTTTTTTCTCTATATAGCCCTGACATTTGCAGCTCCAACTCCTGCAGCTCCTGAAGACTGCAGGCTCTGTCATTCTGCAAATTGCAGGCTCTGTCATTCTGCAAGATCCCATTCTAGTTCTTTTTGTAATGGCCTTTGGCCCTCCATTCCCACGCCGCTCCTCCCATCGTGTCCACGCTTCAACCTACAGCACCACACTTCCCCATCCCTCGACCCTTCCACATATTGAATACCACTTCTCCATATAATAACGCTGTCTACTGAAGATTAAAAACACGGCTCCATTTACACGCTGTCGAACGCTCCACCATAATACCGCCCCTCTCTCCAACTGCACGCTATCATACCATTTAATATCACCGCCGGTCTGCCCATATCATACAGCAATTTCATACATCATTATAAACTGTCATACCATGCCCCTCCTGTAATATCATTGCGCTTTCATGGTGCATATATGGTAATACGCTGAGTTTTATATTCGTTTTATTTTGCAATATTTTACAGCGCTCTTTGTTGTGGTATCAAACACTGTGGTATCAAACGCTGTCCCCAGCCTTATTTTAATATGCCCACACTGCATATATAACACATATACGTTGTCCTCCGCCCTCCGTGGCCTGTTGGCCCTCCTCCATGCTGCATATTAAAACTCTGTTATACATACCCTGCAAATTTTACGCCCGCGTGTTATCCCTGCCGCTTCCCCTTACCTACTATCCCAACGCACAACTCACTCGACCAGCGTCTCAAACCCATACGCTCTCCCATCTCATTTGCATTATCTTATTACACTGTCAATACCGCTCGAATATGCCGCTGTCCATATGTAATACCATCTCATACAGTTTCAAATAACGCCGCCTGTGGTATTATAATCGACTCCATTTTATCCTACGTTGGCTGTCAATATATATATATAAAACGCTGTCCATATATTTCAACGCCGCCTTTGGTATTATAATACCATCCTCCTCCTGCGCACT
This sequence comes from Pinus albicaulis, assembly GCA_034641835.2. Classification (NCBI taxonomy): domain Eukaryota; kingdom Viridiplantae; phylum Streptophyta; class Pinopsida; order Pinales; family Pinaceae; genus Pinus; species Pinus albicaulis. The sequence continues at coordinate 995,189,609 of CM076584.1, forward strand.
GTCATTGAATAAAACCGCTCATACATATGCTCTTGACAGTCAATACCACCCTCTCTTGTTTCATATACAACCCCCTCATTATATATATACCGCTCCTCTCCGTCCACTATTAATACCGCTCCTTTCACGTAATACATCCCCTCCTCTAATATCCATACGCCCTCCCACTGTCATATTTAATATCACTTCCATTTCATAATACCACCCCTTCACATCTTCAATACACTCATCCATACAAATTTTTTTTCTCCAAACAAAACAAAAAATACACATATTTTTTGGTGCAGAATTCAGTTTTTAGCAAAGAGCTTGTGTTTTTAAATTCAGTCTTTTAGCAAAAAGAGTTTCTGTCCTTTTAAACTGAGTACATTTTCCAGCAAATATTTTTTTGTTTTCTCTCCTTCAAGAAAAATTTTCTAGCAAAGTTTTTTTTTCTCTCCTCCTTCAAAAGAAGATGATAGTCCCTTCATCTTCTAAAGAGGCTACCTACTTGGCACAGAGAGAAAGGAGACATGCTTCAGGTCCATCTAGAGGAAGAGAAGGCAAAAAACGAAGAAGAAACTTCAGAGAAAAGGGGGGCAGACAATCTAAAGCTCAACAGCAAACAAATCAAGACAGAGGTAAAACTAATGAAAAAGACAAAGGTAAACCAACGAATCAACCTAATCGTTCTAGCACATTGTAACAATGGAGTAACCGAAACCTATTTGATGTTTCATTTACTTCATGGAGAGATGATCATTGCTAGATTCAGGAGCAACGTGTCACATGAAATTTAGTTGATGAGCAAGATATTTGCGTATAAATCCAACCAAGCTATCGTGGCTTTCATGTACTGGCCGTTTAAATCGCTTGGTCTTCGATCACATCCTACATGAGGTTCTATACCTCCCCGAGTTGAAGAGAAACTTGCTGTCCCTGGTTGAAATCCGACAGCAAGGACACTCAGTTCACTTGTTTGATGGCAAGGCAGAGGTCAGAAAAGCATCAGATCACTCACTTGTCATGGAGGGAATAGAAGAAGGGAGACTCTTGAAGCCGAAAGGTTCATCTGCTCATGCTCAAAACTTTGCATTCGGTTCACATCATGATAAAGGTACATTTCCATCAAGTCTTTTATGGCATGCTAGATTTGGACACTTAAACTATGATAGCCTTCGTTTGTTGAAGAAAAATGGTGTTGATGGACTGCTTACAATTCCTAGAAAACCTGAGGAATGTGATGCTTGTATTCTAGGAAAGCATAGCAAACAACCATTTCATGATTCACACTCCAGAGCACATAGAAAACTTGAACTTGTTCATTCAGATTTATGTGGCCCTATGCCTATTTCTTCTGCAAATGGAAACAAATAAATGATGACATTTATTGATGACTACACCAGAATGTGTTGGATTTACTTACTGAAGAATAAGTCTGATGCTTTTCAAACTTTCAAGAATTTTCATGCATGGATTGAAAATGATGCACAAACATATATTGGCTCTCTACGTACTGATAATGGAAGAGAATACACTTCAAACGAATTTCTAGTTCCTGTACACCACTGTAGAGGAGTAATACATTATCTCCATAAAAAATTTGCAGGCATATAATCACAGTTAGTTTCCACAATGGTAGAGCTACAATCCAATTACCTTCTACCAAAGTAAATCTTGTTGAAATTAACCACAGACATGCAAATTACTTGATGAACATTAAAAAATATCGTGAATGTTTAGGTTTTTAATTACAATTTTTTATCCAATGCAAAAATATGATTAATGCTAAAGGAGGAACATATAACTGTCTTTTTGTCTTATGAAGAAAATATGATTAATGCTAAAGGAGGAACATATAACTTTCTTTTTGTCTTATGAAAAAAATAAAACTAACACAATAAAATTCAAATATTTTTATGGTTTAAGAAATAATGTAGAGAAATTTAATGGTTTTTTCTCCATCACCGTGAAATGGTGCTACTTCATCGTAGGCGACCCCAACTCAGACTCTCAATTCTAAGAATCGTTTGAATTTCATGTCTCATCCAAGTATTTCTCCTTCACCAACAATAGTAATGAGGTACCATCACATTCAGACCCTTGTAAACATGGAAAAGTAAAATGAAATTTTCATATTTTCTAAAACATAAAAACTATACACATCAAAATATGAGTTACGTTATATTAATATGAAACAATCAAAACTAAATTCTCATATATAATTTGTTCCCAATCTCATATCTGAAATATTTATCCAAATGGAATGACTTTGAAAAGTTTTGTAGAGTATCTACCCCTCTGATCTGGCACCTAAGCCAAACTAAATTTTTTGTGTGCAATGCAACCTCATGACCATTACATCTTGATGTACTAACAAAGATAAAAAAGTTAAAAGAAAAATGTGAGCATATGTTGTTTCTTATACCTAAATTATGCATGGATGATCTCCCTTGGAATCTTCTCTATCAGGGGAAATGAATATTCCATGCCAGTGAGTCCCATCTTGCATCCGTGTAGCCTTCAATACCTTCAGTGGATTTGTAGGATCACCTCCCAACTAAATTTTTTCTCTCTTTGAATGGATCTCTTCATGAGAATTGTAAGTATTTGATATTCTCCTAATAGAATCTAGCAATGAATTTATCCTCACCTTAAACTCATCATACTCTCACTTAACCCTCCCACACTCCTTTACAAAATCTGTTTTCACTTTGTTTTTTGTGAACTCGCTTTTTAAGTTGAAATAACTCTCATGATTGCAAGGCTCTATGTTATGCTTTCTATAGAAAGGAACCTAGATTTTGGAAAATCTTGCAACTTCTAAAAGAGATTCAAATGTGAGAAGAGACCCACCATAATCAGATAAGTAGAAAAGGCGCTTCTCTATAGGCCCATTTAGCTACAAGAATAGAAAGAATAGTATTGGCAGTAACAAGAGGAGGATCCTTGCTTGGATTAGTAGTAGAGACAAACACATCAATCCCTGGGAGATCAAATCTTCTCGTTTGGTTCTGAGGGCTTCAACGCTCAAATATATCCTTGAGAAAATTCAAATTAGTCATTCTGTTTACTGGACAGATCTTGGGGACTTAGTCCATAACCCATGATAAAGCAAACCAAATATAACATACCATTGAAAATCAACATAGCTACATTGCATCATTATTGGGATGGCGAATCCACCATAGGAGGAAGAAACAAAGTGCTACAGGACGTATTAGAATTAATAATCTACAAAAAAAATAATCATCAACAATCACAATAACTTGATTTTTATCTCTTTTCTTTCATTTCCTTTGTTCAATCCATTTTCTCAAGTGACTTGATTTGTTGTAGGAATATAATCTATATATATACTTAACTATTTTCATTTCCTAACTAGAACACTGATTTTATTTGTAAATCACAACTTGTTCTCAATCAATTCATTTGACTCACTTCTTAGGTAAGAATTTTATAGAAATCCATGGAAATTTCAATAATTGAGTCGTTCTTTTAATTCCTTTTCTACAATCCATTAATATGGAATTATAGAATTTCCCTGAGAGCTGATAGATTAGTAGTATGTGATTGGTAGCAAAGATTTAATGAAGTCATGGACTGTGGAAAATTTCATGCTAATTTTGAATGCATATTGTTGGGAAAAATAATGAGAGGGGGAGAGGGGGGGTGAATCAGTATTTAGATCTTACTAAAATCCTTTCCTTTTCTTTACTGAATTCTATAAGCAACTTTTATGAACCCAACTCGCATATACCAAAAGAAACTAACGTATACTGATATAATTTTATTATTTAGAAACACTTTTTAGAAACAATATTTAACTCAGTTTATCAGTCATGCATCTGTTAGATAATCAACAAATATGTGCAGTAATAGTAGAATAAAACTTCACACAAGAGAAACACACATGAAAACCATGATTTAAGGTGGAAACCCAATTCAGGATAAAACCACCGCTCCTGTCGTCTCTGTCTTCAATATTTATTTTATGGAAAAATGTTTACAACATTGTACTGATGCAAACTCATATCAGTACGTAGGCATCTACTTTCAGAAGGCTGCAACCTTCTCTCATTTTAAGCTACTACTGGAAGGAAGCTACAACTTCCTAATCTCGTTTACCAGCCACTACTGGAAGGGAGCTTCAACCCCCTGATTAGAATAGCAGCTTCTACTGGCAGGAAGCTTCTACTTCCATATTGAAGGCTTCAACCCTCAATTATGCATGGGATCTAACACTGTTACCGATGAAATAGGTAACCCGACCTCAAAACGGGAACTCTAGCCCAAAAAGACTCAAAAAACATGAAAAAACACCCCAAAAACAAAAAAAGTCTATTCCATAACGCACTTGATTATTTTTGAAGGTAAAATTTCAACATTTTATAAAATTAGGATAAAAACAAAACTGTTTCTTGAAAAAAGGATTGAAAAACACCCTCAAAACAAAACCAGTTGACGCTGGAATAACCAAAAAAAAAAAAATTGTGTTATATTTTTGACATTTTAAAAAATAGAAATAACATTTTTTAATTTTTAAAATTCAAACATTAAAAAAACCTAAAATTTAAGAAAAAAATAAATTTAAAAAGTAAAAACATTTTAAAGCTTAAAATTTAAAAATATATAGGAATAAAAGAATAAAAATAAAAACAAAATAAAAATTTTATTTCAAACATTTAAAAAAAACCTAAAATTCAAGGGAAAAAAAAAATTAAAGATTAAAATTTCAAAATATATAGAAATAAAAAAAAAATATTCAATTAAAAAAAATAAAAACAAGTTAAAAAAAGAAAGAATTATAAAAAATAAAATATAGAAATTAAATTTAAAAAAGAAAAAGAAAATGTTTATTAAATTAAAAAAAAAATAAATTAAAAAAAAAAAAAAATTTAAAGAAATATATTAAATTTTAATAAATTTCAAACTTATATAGAAAAAAAAATACATTATTTAAATTAAAAGTAAAAAAATGAAAAATTAATTAAAAATAAAAAAAAGAAAAATAAAATACAATTTAAAAAAGAAAAATATTAAATTTTAATAAATAAATGAATAAACAAAAAAAAATTGAAATAAAAAATAAATTTTAAATATAAAGAAAAAAAGAGAAAAAACATTGTTAAAATAAAAACTTAAAAAACTTTAAAAATCAATTAAAAATGAAAAATTGAAAAAAATATATTAAATAAAAAAATAAAATAAAAAACAAATTAATTTGAAAATATTAAGTTTAATTAAAAAAATTAATATTTTTAAATACACAATTTTAATTGAAATAAAAAAAATACAAAAAATTTATGTAATTAAAATAATAATAATAAAATTTATTTAAAAAAAAATATTAAATTCAAATAAATTAAAAAAATACAAAATTTATTAAATTTTAAAAAATTAAATGAAAAAATTAAACATAAAATTTAACAATAAAAAAAAAAATTCAATTAAATAAAAAATTAATAGAAACTTTAATAAAAATTATTAACAAAATTTAGAAAAAAAAAATTAAAAAAAATAAAAGAATAAAAAAAAAATAAAAAAAAAATAAAAGATAAAAAACAAAACAAATTAAAACAAATTAAATTTCAAATATAAAAATTAAATTAAAAAAAAAATTATATTTTTTGAATTTAAAAAAAATAAAATAAAAAATAAAATTAAAAAAAATATTAAAAATTAAAAAATATTAAAAAAAGAAAGAAATTTTTTTATCGTGGTGGCGCCGCCAATCAGCCTTCCTCGGCGGGAGGCCGATTTCGGGAATCGCCCTCCTGCGGCGGGAGGGCGATTCCCGAAATCGGCGTCCCGCCACGGGTGGACGATTCGGTAGGGCGATTCTCGAAATCGGCCTCCCGCTGAGGGAGTGCGATTCCCGGAATCGGTCTCCCATCCTAGGTGGCGGCAGAGGCCAACTGTTGGGTGGGCGGGGGGTTGCATGCAGCCTCCCTGCCCACCAAGCGGCCAGCCTCTGCTACCACCTGGACGAGAGGCCGATTGGCGGTGGCACCATAATCAAATTATTTTTTTTTTTTTTAAATTCAAAAAATTTAAAATTATTATTCTTTAATTCAAACTTTTTGTTTTAAATTTAATTTGTTTTAATTTTTTTTGTTTTTGTTTTTGTTTTTTTAGTTTTCTTTTTAAATTTAATATTTTAGATTAATTATTTTTTAAAATTTAAAATTTATGTATTAATTTTTTTTTTTTTAGTTTATTTAGTTTTTCATTTTTAAATTTTATAAATTGTTTCATTAAAAAAAAAAACAGTAAATTTATGGATATTTGTGTTTTAATTATTTGCACGTGGTTTTTTTTTCATTTTTTTTGTTTTTTAATGATAGTTTTTTTATTTTAATTATTTTATTTTAATTTTCTTTTTCAATTTTAAATTTTGGTTTTTTTTTGTTAATTTTAAAATTTGTATTTTTTTTTCATTTTAATTTTAATTTTTTCTTTTTTTGTATTTTATTTTATTTTTATCTAAATTTTAATTTTGTAATTTAAATTATTTTTCAATTTTCAATTTTTTTTTTTTTTTTTTTTTTAGATTATATGGTTTTTTTTAATAAATTATAAAAAAATGTTTTTGATGTTTTTATTTTTTTGGTTAATTTTTGTTTTTTTTCTTTAAATTATGTGTTTTTTTTTCAAATTTCGTCGTTTCTTTTGATATAATTTTCGAATATTTTTGTTTTATTTATTTATTTTTGTTTAAATTTTTTATTTTTATGAGTTAATTTTATTTTTTTTTAACATTTTTATGGTTTTTTTATTGTTTATATATATATAATCTAATTTTTGTGTTTTATTACCAACATGAAAATCACCACTCTAAAAAAAAAAGGTTGATGCTGCATCAATAAGTTTCAAAATTAGCATGAAAATCACTGCTCTAAAAAAAAAAGTTGATGCTGCATCAATACGTTTCAAAATTAGCATGAAAATCACTAACATTTTAAAACAAATATTCATACTTCATAAATAAAAATATTAGAGTGTCAAAAATGTGCAAAAAAAAAGGGGGGTGATTCTGCATCACCACTTTTCAAAATCGGGTGCTTTTTATGCTACAAAAAAAAAGTAGGTAACAGTGCAGTTACCTATTTCATCGGTAACATTGTTATCTACGATTCTAACTTATGATGGCTACATGTGATTTATGATTATTTCATGTGATTCATTATTTTGACCTATGATGGTTGTGTTTTGACCTAACTAAATGTGATATGTTTATACATGACGATTTGATCACACATCCATTTTGAATTGTTGTGACAGGTTTTAAACATGATTACAAGTGTACCCTATTGACGAGCTGCCAATTAGGTCTAATTTGAAGTTATTTCAAGCTATTTTGAATCTAATGGATGTTATATGCTTGGTATAATAAGCACATAAATGTTTGTTTGGGATGGTTTAAACTGACTACGATAACTAGCCGCATCAACAAAAGGAATTGAAATAGGAAACAATACATTGGAAAAGTACTTCAGGAGTAGGGCCATTGTGGGAAACTTGTACCCAATAGTGTCCATTGATTTCCATGAGCATGTTATGACCGGTATGATGGTTTTGAGGCAGGTATGTATGCCTTGGTTTTTGTATATTTTGATGTGAGGAAGACTTGCAAAGGGATGGAATTCCTAAGGTGGGGGTGCCAACATAACTTGGAAGGTGCATAGCTGCACAGAAAGGGGTGACCGGATTTCTCATGGGAATGTGTAGCAGAGAAGGGAAGTTTGGTGATGGAATATTTTTTGGTGATTACCATTTCTAGATGGAATCAAATGCACATTGGGAGTGTTCCCTGGAGAAATGCGCCAGTAAATGTTCATTGAGAAGACAAAGGGCACTTGATTGTGGTGCTGGACATTGGATGCATCTTTGACTATAATAGTGGATTCTGGACTTCCTGGGAATGAAGTGAATCTTGGTACTACTTTGAGGGTGGAGGTGTGTGCTTTTGGGTTCCTTTGTTGTTGATATGGCCATCATATCCTTCTATATTTTTGTTGTGAAAATGTGTATATGTGTATTTGATTGTAAATATTTTACCAAGCTTGTTTATAATGCTCCATAGATAGTATGGTTATTTGTTGGTTGAATAAAATTTGGTTATGATTGTAAATATCGTAATGAGTTGTGTTATAAAGGACCAGTAAACAATATTTTTTTTGTATTTTCAGCAGTGGTCATTGAAAATAATACAACGCACTATGTTATAAATCTCCATAGGAATTATTGTTTTTTTTAGCAATTTATTTGTTTGCAGGTGTCTTTGAACACCAAGAATGGTGTCCTCCCAAGGGGAGGGTTATGTAACAGCCTTGGTAAAAATCCATGTAAAAAAATATATTAGACCACGGTTGATGGGACACGTATTCCAAATTTAATGTTTGGAAGAACATCCTAGCGGGTGTTCTCTTTCGTTTATTATGGATATGGAAATCGGAAAAGGAAATGAAAAAATGTTTAGAATGGCATGAGGTATTAATTGGAATTTTTTTAATGAAAATAATGGAAAATAGGAGAAATGGAAGGTGCAATGTCATAGGTTGCATTCGAGGAGTAAAATGAAGGAAAATAATGGAAAATAAAGAAAAGAGAGGCCTCATTTATAAAAGGGATTCTGAGGATCAGTTGGAAAGACTTGGTTAGTTCAGTTTAGGAACTCTCATTATTCTATATATATCTCTCATTCTCTTTAGCACTTAGATTAATATTGGAGAACTCTTGGAGAGTGGGGCATACTTAGGGATTTGGATCAAGAAATCAAAGGAACAGAAGGAAATTGCAAAAGGACATCAGGATCACCATCTATAACAAGATTTTAGTGCATGTATCGAGTTGCATGTATGTTTTCCTCACTCCTTTTGGCATGCATGGTGTATGCACATGGAATTTCCTAGTCTTTCCTTTTCCTCAATAGTCATGGTGTTGTGGGATTATTTCCATTGATTGTTTTCTGGTTGGCTCTCATGATTACTTTAGCTATGGGTTGAGTTATTAGTTACTGGAAGCCCTGGTTGGAAAAATTATATGGAAGCCCAGTGGACAATTGTGGGTTCAGTAACTAGTCCTGGAAGCCTTGTTTTGACAAACACTCTTAAAGCTCTATGTGGGTTGAGTCACTAGTCCTCAAAGCCCTAGTTGGAAAAATGCGTTGGAAGCCCTATAATAGTTGGGGTTGAGTTAGTAATCCTAGAAGCTCTGATTGGAAAAAACAATCTAGAGCCCTCGAACAACTTGGATAGATACCAATGCATGATGGTTGTGATGTCCGACTGTGAGGTGGAACCACTGGTTCAGGGTTGAGGTGGTTTGGCCTCTGGAAGCCCTTGATTGATTGTCATTGATGTGATTGATGAGATCCCACATTTATGTTTGGAATATGGCACGATGGTGATTGGCTAAAGTGATACTTTTCTCAACCAATATATGCCAGTCAGGTGGAACGTGGAAGTCCCATCTCTGGTTAGTTCTTACGTTCAGTATTAAAGAGCTCATTACTCTAGTATTTGATATGAAAATGTACTAGTATATGTATGTACTTTATTTATGTTATATGCATTGTACTAGTATTCGACCAATGATGAGGTATGTCTCGATGCATGGTTTTACATGTAAATGAATACCCAATACATCTATGGTAAAATAGATTGTATTGAAGCTTATGATGTATGGGAGAAAATATTTTTAGTGATTCTCAAATAAGTAAGAGTCCCCTATGTTTAAATTTATTCTTTACACCTGTAGATGCAATTTTTTTGACATGTTTGATGAAATGACTGTCATGGTTGGGAGGGGTATATACGAGTTTTGGATGATGTGATTTCCTCCGTACCATTTTTTTAATGTTATTTATCATCTCCTAAAGTTTCTTAAATTTTTGGGCAGTGACCTGGGCTCTGGGGTTGAAAAGGTGGCACAAATCTCAGAGTTGCAAACAAAAAACTAGCCATTTCGGTCTATGGGTGCTACCTTGCCTTGGAATTACTACGACTATAGGCTCCCGACCACTACCTTACCTTGGAATTCTCGTGGCTATGGTCCAAGAGGGTCAAAAATTTAGTCTCCCTTAGGGTCAAGTGTCTTGAATGTTTGGTTACCTCCTGAGATGTTGTTGATGTTGTCTAAGGTATGAAGGTTGTTTTTTCCATTGGTTCCACTTCCTTAAATTCATCTAAGAGGATGAATCTCATAGTAGTAGCTTCTTGTCCCATGTTTACCCCGGTTTGACGGTTACTTTGGTAGATTTTGGGAGGGGGTGTTACAACCGGGTCTTATGTTATGGATGCGAAGAAGGATATGTAGAAAACCAATGCCCTCAAGAAAAAATTCAATGACCTTGAAGCATCCTTTAACAAAAAAATAATAACAACAATATTGCAAGACCTAAGAAAGTCTCGAAAATCCATGGGGAAAGAACAAAATATTGATGCAAATGTGGAAGGATAATATAACCATCACATTCATTTCCATGGATGTCACCAATATTCAAGCCACTAGACACCTAAGCTACACAGGTACACATTTTATGGCTCTAATCCAACACTATGGGTAGCACAGATGGAACAATACTTCCACATTAATAATATCTGGAAGGATGAAACTACAGTACATGTGGGAGCTCTTTACTTGGACTAAGAGTGTTCGAAGTGGTGGAAATGGAATAAGAAATATTATTCAGGCAGGCCAACCTAGAACATGTTCTCAAATGCCATTTATGACCGCTTTGATTGGGAATCTCACTTTAAGGGTCATATCACTAAGCTCAAGAAAATGGGTATATTATGGAACTACATTACAACCTTTCCACAATTTGGCATTTGGACTGAAGGACTTGGTGATGTGTTTTACATGGAATGTTTCACCGGTGGCCTAAAGGAATGCATCCAAGCCCATATCTGAATGCATCACCCAACTTATTGTCTGGAAGCATGCCATAAGGGCTTTGAGGTAGAAGTCGCTTTGAATTCCAAATCAAATCATCCATATTTCATTTCATGGGCATGTCCCACCTTGGATACAACGCCACCCAAGTACTTGAGGTTCAAAATGTGTCACCTACGGAAATGGCCAAAAGAAGGAAATAAGGACTCTCCTACTATTGTGATGAAAAATAGTCCACATGACATAGACGTAAGGACCCAAAATTATTTCTAATCAAAGCTACTAAAAAAAAAAATGTTCCAATGAAGATTCAACCATTGAAGTACCTGAGGAATAAGGTGAACCTCTAACAACCCCAAAATGGATACTATAGCTATGCCAAATGAGTTGGTTATCTCACTCTGTGCCCTAGCCAACATTTCTTCTCCCCATACTCTAAATACATGAATTTATTAAACATCGTATAGTAGTGGTGCTAATTGATATTGGAAACACACATAAGTTTATCCATAAGATAGTAGCAAAATCCATCCATTTTTTTCAAGTAAGTATCCAACTTCCATGTTCTTATCTTTGACGGGGAGACCATGAAATGTGGAGGATGCTTTGAAAATATTACACTTTAAAACTGTTAGGTCCCTATATTACTAGTGTAGTCCCTTATTGTTGTTTGTGTAGTCGCATTATTATTATTGTTGTACCATTGTAGCCCCCATATTGTTATTATTGTGCCCTTACATTATTATTTTGAGGTCGTTTATGATTATATTGTGACCCCATGGACTCGTATATATAGAAAGGAGGTTTTTTCATTTGTATCATCCAACAATTGTTCATTTATGTAATGTAAAGGTGGTTTCCCCCTCGAATTGGTTGATTTATAAGGCGTTGATCTCTCTTTTATTCTATTTTTGGAGCTGGTTTCATACCATTTGGTATCATAACTTTGGATTCTAGGGTTTCGTCGTTTCAAACAGGCCATCGTGGAATTTTTTCTATAATTATTTTTCTACGAGGGTTCATACACTAAAGTCAAAGAAATATTTGGGAACATTGTGTAACAATTTCAAATCTTGGTTCGCAATATTTTCGAAGATATGATCTATGGAATTTAGGGTTTTTGCAGGATCACGAATTTCATATAAAATATGTGACCTTGGAAAAATTTCCATAACTCTCTCTTTAAGCATCGGATTGGAATTCTATAAAAAATGGCCAAACGTACAAGGACTTTAGTATCATGTGTATCAATTTCAAAGCGAAAGGAGGAAACAGTGAACCAGTTCATATTGGCAGGTACAGAAAATGGAGCTCAAAGTTAATGAAAAATATAAAGGTACATAAAAAATTTTATTGCAAAAATGGATAACTACAATATCTAGTGAAAGTAGGGGTTTTTTAAATTGAGAAGGCATTTTGGGTTTGTATTGGTAGGGGGGTAAATAATGTGATTTTTGCAGTTATTTTTCAATACGTATTCAAATTAATGATATTTTTTAGTATGCCACGAATGCAAGTGATATGTCATAGGCTCATTCAGTGAAGCCCCATGTAAAAACTACACATATTAGAGTCATTCACATGCTATTTCCAAGCATATTTAATGTACCAATAACTGAGATTTTCAAGTAGCAACCCCTTAAAAATTTTAATACAAACTCACACATCATTCTCATTTATTCAATGGATTGGATAGTAGCGTGACTTCGAAATACAACATGATCTTACATATAGACTACATGATATAATGGTCCGCTAACAATCAAATCTTCCATTCTACATGGGCACAAATAGTTATAACATTTTTTTTTCTTTGAGTAATCTCTCAATACAATATTTATGTATTCTTTGACTGGAAAGTTAAATATGGGTGCCAAGTTGAATCTCAAGTTCTTTTTTCCTCATTCCATATATGTTGGACCAATTATTTTTCCTTCTTAATGACACAATTCAATCATTCCTGTGCACACCTCTCCAAATCATATCCAATCCAGTACTACAATTAATTATGAGAAAAAAAATTAGTTGAAATTCCATAAACAACTAATAAATTCCCATGATGTGTCAATGGGTGATAGGGCATTAACAAATTTTTCATTTAAATTTTTGAAAAAACGCATGTAAAATGTTGAGATCTAAAGGTGTTTCTTTCAACATATTTCTATGTGATTAAATAAATCTTGTTAAAACAAACACTTAACTCTACAATCTACCATAGAGCCATGATATCTAGAACAACCTAGCTATCCTCATGGGAGGAGTTTAGTAACAAAATACAAGATCTTTATAAAAAAGAGTTAATAATCATTGGGGAATATTACCAACGTGTTTCCAAAAAAAAACTTAGAACTATATTCAAGAAAATCAATGAGGTGCACCAAAGCTATGGTTCCAACATGCTCTATGGCCTTAGGAAACTTGATGACTCTATCCAACTAAAAGTGAAGTTTGCATACTTTGACCTAAACATAAACTTGTATTTATATTCTCTATGCTAATGAACAAACTCTAAAAAATCCTCATTGTCCATATATAACTGATCTTACTATCATGTTGATCCATGGATAATAATACATAGATCCATGCATTCTTTGACTATCACCAATCGAAGCATTTTTTTTCTACCTATGATCAATTCTCTGCATAACTTGTACACACGATTCCACGCTTTATCCAAGAACTTGAATATGCAACATTTTTTATGTATATTTTAACTACCGTGGCTCAATTTTATCATGAACAGTGTGTGGTTTGTGGAATACAATGAATGATGTCCAACATATATTCAATGTTCACATTATAATTATTAACAATAATCATGTTTATTTTGCAAAAATGCAACATCAACAACATTTACAACCATTATGTGCCACTCTATGCAGATATCCAACGTTTATAGAGCATACTAGTTCACACTCTTTGACACGATCAACATGCCATCCACTCATTAGTTTACCATTTCTCTGATACCAAAAATGATGCAGAACATAGTTCATAAATAGTTATAAATTTTATTTATTTAACTTTCTATGTCCATTTCATTCAAACTAATCATAGCCACAGAAATAATGAAGAGTTTCTTTAACAATGAGAGAATAGTTTGTATCATCGATTACTAAAAAATATCCAGTCTAAATCTCTTAAATATCTCTACCATCCCTAAAATTACTTCACTATGAATTATATTCTTATTCAATACATGTTTTATATTTTATTATATAAATGAAATAAATAATCTCGTCCCTACATATCTTATTCTAGAGAAATATACATATGATTACACTTAAATAATTTTTTTCAATGATGTTGTTGCATTAGGAGGGAAGTCATGGTTAGAATGAACCCATAAATTTTAGAACAAATCTCTAGTGATTTGGTGCATTTTTTAATTTTAAATTTAATGTATACCATAAAAGTTTTGTGCAATCTTCAACAACAACTTCAAATAATGCACCTTCTTCAACAGTACAAATTGAATCCGGGATTATTTTGAAATTTTAAATTTCAAAACGTTAAATTGATACACATTCATATTAAAATTACCATAATCACACTATAAAGTCAAATAAGAAAACACTTCAATTCACAAAACATGTACCATGATATAGTTGAAAATAATTAATATTATTTTATATTAATGGAGAAATGGTTACACAAGTTGTAACGTATCTCCTTAGTTTAGGATTAGTTCCTATAATTTAGGAGTTTGTTTGCAACTTCCTAATTCCTAGTGATGTATTTAATGATGTAATGCCTCATTCATGAATGTAGAGTAAACTCAGAGTGTTCTCTATGTTTGAGTGCAGTCTCCAGGTGCAGTACTTACCTGTGAGTTGCAACTCCTTTTTTCAATTCAGTGTCATTTTTATCTTGGTATCGGAGCTCAGAGTAGGGAGAGCCTTAATTTTTTTTTTTTAGGATGCATCATTGATTACAGAACTATAGTGGTGGAGGAGCTTACAAAATCTTTCGTAGAATCAGGTGGACTGTAGTAACACCTGAAACAAAGGTCTCAGATGACTGATCATCTCTAAGCGGGAGAAAGGACTGGCGCAGTTTTTTCGCGAACAGTCGCGCCATTGGCACGGGTTTGAGGGAGATAAGCGCGCCAGCGTGCCAAAATACGCTATTGGCGCGGAAGTACATGAAAAATTCGCGCCAGGCTGGCACTCGCACGCATTTTGATTTGGGAGCAGATTTTTCACATCAAAGAAGCGCCAGACTCTTTCTCTTTGGGAAGGTCTGCATTTTTTTTTTTTTTTTTTTTTTTTTTTGCAGATTGACCCTGCTCGGTGGTGGCACATTGAAGTTTCAAATTCGCCCGGTGGTGGCAGATCGGACTTGCCCGGTGGTGGCACATAAAAGTTCCTGATTTGCTCGGTGGCAGCAGATCGGACTTGCCCTGTGGTGGCGCATTGAAGTTCTTGATTTGCTCGGTGGTCGCAGATCAGACTTGCTTGGTGGTGGCGCATTGAAGTTCTTGATTTGCTCGGTGGTCGCAGATCGGACTTGCTTGGTGGTGGCGCATTGAAGTTCCGAATTCGCTTGGTGGCAGCAGATCGGACTTGCCCGGTGGTGGCGTAGTGAAGTTTCTGATTCGTCCGGAGGAGGCAGATCAGATTGTTATGGTCAAGATCTGGTATGTGGTGATTTTTTTTTAGTATCCTGCAATTATTCAGTTGGGTAGAATTATTCATCAGAGGATCATAAATTTTATCAGTCCAATATGAATAACAGTATAGAATCGTATCTCCACGAGTCTGGCAAACTCGATGGATCGAATTTCTCCAACTGGAAATTCAAGATACAAACTTTAATTGAAAGCGCAAATGCGTGGTCGATCGTTACAGGAAGTGAGCTGAGACCAGGATCAGCTGCACAAGAATAAGACTGGGATAAAAGGGAGACAAAAGCAAAGGTCATATTAAAGATGTCTGTCAAGGACAATATTATCCCGCATATTAGAGACTGTAAATCGGCCACTGACATTTGGACGATGATTAAAAACCTATACCAGACGCAGAATACAAACCGTGTCATGTCACTCAAAGGCAAGCTGTTTGCGATGAAGATGGAGGAGAATGAGTCCGCTACTGGATTCATTGCGAGAGTCAAAGACCTGAAGGACAGATTGGGAGATATCAGAGAGAAAGTTTTCGATTCGGATCTGGTCACGATCACGTTGAACAGAATGACAGATGAATACCAGATGTTTATCACAGGGCTGGCAGCAAGGGAGAAAGCCCCTGCGTTTGAAGAGTTGATAGGGATTCTGCTACAGGAAGAAGAGCGACGACAAAATTTGAAATCGTAGAGCAATGACCTTGCTCTGATGGCGAAAAGCCGGCAGTATAGAGGGAACCAGTCACAACAGAAACAACAGCCAGAGCAGCAGCAGCATCAGAAGAAAGGAGCCAACACGTTTCAAAAGAGACCATTTAAAGGTATGTCTGCTAATAATTTTCCCAAGAAGAAATGTTTTTACTGTGGAAAACCTGGTCATCAGATTAAAGAATGTTATAAGAGGCAGGTAGAAAAAGCAAGAAATAAACAGAGAAAGCACAGAGGATACTTCGTTGAGGAAGATGAGGATCATAGCCACGAACTTCGACTATTTACAGCTGATTGTGCTCTTTCAGATTCAAAGGGAGATGAGGATGACATATGTTATGTCGACTCTGGTGAATCCTCACATATGACAGGTAAGAAGGATTGGTTTGAATGTCTTGAAGAAACTTCATGTTGGTCAAAAATTTATTTAGGGGATGATAGTGGATCTGAGATCAAAGGATATGGTGACATTCCGGTAAAATTACCTAGCGGTAACATTAGACATCTTAAAAATGTATTGTATGTGCCCAGAATTAAGAAAAATTTGATCTCTGTCTCAATGATTACTGATCAGGACATGCAAGTTCAATTCTTTAAGACTAACTGTGTCATAAAGGATAGCCAGATGGAAACAGTTACAACAGGAGTGCATGTGGGGAGCTTGTACAGATTAGACGTGAAAAGTATGACAAAGCAAGCAATGGTTGCAACTGGATCGACAGCTGAAGATCTCTGGCATCAGAGATCTGGCCATCTTAATCTGCAAGACCTCATCTTACTTCAGACAAAAGGTATGGTCGATGGACTCCCTATTTTCCATAATGTTAAGTTGGATTGTGATGGATGTGCATTAGGGAAAATTCATAGAGAAGAGTTCCCTTTGCATGTTAATGGAAAAGAAAGAGATATCTTAGAACTGGTGCATACAGATATATGCGGACCTATGCAGACTAGGTCATTAGGAGGTGCCTATTATTTTCTCTTATTTACAGATGATTGCACTAGGTTCTCATGGATATACTTTCTGAGTAAAAAGAGTCAAGCCTTTCAGTATTTTAAAGAGTTTAAATCTATGGTAGAAAACCAGACAGGAAAAAGGATAAAAATTCTCCGCTCAGATCAAGGGGGAGAATACAGGTTGGGAGAATTCATGAATTTCTACAAGCAGCATGGGATTATTCAACAGTTCACAGTGCTCCAAACTCCTCAGCAGAATGGAGTGGCAGAACGAAAGAATAGAACTCTTGTGGAGTGCGCAAGGAACATGCTTCAAGGTAAGGGTCTATCAAACGGTTTTTGGGTAGAAGCTATTAACACTGCTATATATTTAAAGAATAGGAGTCCTACTAAATGTCTAGGCTTCAAAACCCCTTTTGAGGCATTTTTTGGATTCAAACCAGCAGTGAGTCATTTAAGAATATTTGGGTCAAAAGCTTATGCTCATATACCTAAGGCAGATAGGAAGAAGTTAGATCCAAAAGCCTTGAAATGTATCTTTGTTGGATATGGCACTGAGTTCAAGGCATATAAGTTATTTAATCTTGTGACTCATAAGGTTTTTGCAAGCAGAGATGTCATATTTCATGAACAGGTTGAAGAAGTAAAGGATGACTCTAACAGTGATTGGCACATTCCATTGCTAATGGAAGAAAACAGTGAGGATGATGAAGTGCAGGGACAGAAACAAGAAGAAGAAGTAACAGGTAATGTAAGCAATGATGCAAGCCCGGAGAAGGCTGAAATAGATAGATTTGAGGTAAGTCCCCTACCAAGGAGATCAAGTAGGAAGACTCAATTACCATCTAAATTGAAAGACTATGCATTAATGTCAAAGATTTTAAACATTGTAGAACCTGCAAATTATGAAGAAGCAAGTAAATCTGATGCATGGAGGGCTGCAATGTATGAGGAAATAGAATCAATAAACAGAAACCATACTTGGGATTTGGTTGAATTGCCTGAAGGTAAAACCCCCATAGGATGCAAATGGTTGTACAAACCTAAAATAAATGCGGATGGGAGTATAGAAAAACTTAAAGCTAGACTGGTAGCAAAGGGTTATTCACAGCAAGAGGGAATAGATTTCGATGACACCTTTGCTCCTGTAGCCAAATTAAACACCATTAGAATGCTAATTTCCTTAGCAACAAAACATAAATGGCAGCTACACCAGGTAGATGTTAAGTCTGCATTTCTGAATGGTGACTTGAAAGAAGAAATTTATTTAGTTCAGCCTGAAGGTTTTGTGAAAAAGGGGCAGGAACATCTTGTTTGTAAACTGAAAAAGGCACTTTATGGTTTAAAACAAGCACCCAGGTCGTGGTATGAGAAAATTGACTCATTTTTTGTACAGCATGGCTTTCATAGGAGCTTGAATGATCCAAATCTGTATACCAAGTTTAATAAACAGAGGCAAATTATTTTGATTTCTTTGTATGTAGATGATATGATCATAACAGGGGATGCTAACAATCTGATCAAAGAAATCAAACAACAGATGTCACAAGTGTTTGATATGAAAGATCTCGGAAATCTACATTACTGCTTGGGATTGGAGGTATGGAGAGATTCTGGACAGACTTTTCTTACACAAAGAAAGTATACCAGAAGCTTGCTGGAAAGGTTCAAAATGGAGCAGTGCAGATCAGCAGCAACACCATTGCAACAGAACTTAAAGTTGAGCAGTGATGATGGTACTAAAGAGGTGGATGCCACTATGTATAGACAACTAGTTGGCAGTTTGATATATCTCACTACAACTAGACCAGATTTGGCATACTCTGTTAGTACATTGAGCCAATTCATGTCAAAACCACTCAAAAGTCACTGGATTGCAGCAAAAAGTGTGTTGAGGTATCTTAGTGGTACTAGTAATTATGGTTTTTTGTACACTGACACTTCTGATGTTACTCTAGCAGGTTTTTCAGATTCAGATTGGGCAGGTAACTTGGATGATCAAAGGTCTATCACAGGTTACGCTTTCAGCATTGGATCCGGGGTCATAGCATGGAGCAGCAAAAAGAAAAGTACTGTAGCCTTATCTTCATGTGAAGCTGAGTACCAAGCATTGTGTGCAGCTACATGTGAAGCTATCTGGTTGAGAAGACTTCTCAATGATGCAGGAGAAGAACAGAAAGAATCAACTATCATCAAAACTGACAACCAAAGTACCATCAAGCTTTCATACAATCCAGTCTTTCATAAAAATACCAAGCACATCGACACTCAGTTCCATTTTGTTCGAAAGAAACTACAGTCAAAAGAGATATTTATTGAATATTGTAAAACTTGTGATAATATGGCTGATATTTTTACTAAGCCTCTTGGGCGTGTAAAGTTTGAATTGTTTAGAAGGATGCTAGGAGTTCAGGATAATCCTTTCTCCATTAAGGGGGGGAGTTGAAAATAATTAATATTATTTTATATTAATGGAGAAATGGTTACACAAGTTGTAATGTATCTCCTTAGTTTATGATTAGTTCCTATAATTTAGGAGTTTGTTTGCAACTTCCTAATTCCTAGTGATGTATTTAATGATGTAATGCCTCATTCATGAATGTAGAGTAAACTCAGAGTGTTCTCTCTGTTTGAGTGCAGTCTCCAGGTGCAGTACTCACTTGTGAGCTGCAACTCCTTTTTTCAATTCAGTGTCATTTTTATTTGATATCTCTCTCTCTCTCTCTCTATATATATATATATATATACTCAAACTTGTATAAGTTATATATTTTTAACAAAATGGTATACCAAGCATCAAAATGACTCCAATATACAAATGATATCACACGTCCAAGCATGAATTTATGGAATATCATGTTATATATACAAAATAGATCTCAAAGTTAATTGATTGATAACTTCCACTCTCACCACAATCATTTTCATTCAGAAATCCAATATTAGTCATATTTCTAGAAGAAGATAATTTCTTTCTCTTTTATGAGGCATGTTTTGCCTCTTTGGGCGATGCATAAAGAAAAAAATTTCATTATATTTTTCCACAATGAATTATCACACTTAGAAATTGATAATTTTGGATTCAATCCAAGAAAATCTTCACATATCATACAATGAGTAGTGAGGGTGTTTCCCTATTCGACATCTTCAACCACTCTCCTATATGACCTTGCAACAGTTACAAGATTCATATAATTGAATTTAAACAAAAAATACTAAAATCAATTTACATAACCTAAGCAGAAATAATGGAAATAGTGTCATATCAATGCATTAAATCAATCTTAGTTATATGTAAATGCATGAGAAAAAATTATTCATATGCAATATATATGTATTTAAAGTAATAGCACATATTTCAATAGAGAAAATAATGTTCAAGAGGTTTCTCTCCCTCATTATTATAACTACATAATTTCATTCAAGTAATTCATTTGCATCACCTTCGTTTCTCATGGTTTGGATTAGTCTCTTATGATTTGAATGAGGAAGGAAGTAGCATACCTTGTGCAACCTCCTTGTAAATAGGGTTTATTGTTGAATGGTTGTACTGATGAATTTATTTTTATAGAGATATGCCTCTCCACCTAGTCTATAATCCATTAAAACATAACAACCCATATATCCTGAATTTCCATCCCGTATAAGAAATTCACTATTAACAACCATTAATCTAATTGGAAATTTATTGGTTTCATCATCATTGAATTATCGACTTAGGGTTTGTTTCATTACTATGCATCATGATAACAAATAATCAATTCCCCATTCATTGTATTTTGGGGAAATGATTGAATATATGTGTTCTATAAACAAGGACATGTGTGGTCAAATGCAAATATCTAGGAGCTTAATAACATAGTTACAAAAAATGAATCTGATATACAATGTGAGATATTTACACTTGGTTGTATAAGATCATAGATATGGTCATAAATTTTTGAAATGTTTCATATACCCTCATTTGTAATTATTTCAACAACTACACATGGGTCTATTTCAAGTGATAAATTATCTTATATATCAACCCAATCCATTGATTCAAAGTCATCCCATTCTCCACTACTACATGCCCCAGAAAATCAAGCTAGTTTTCGCATCCACATTTTGAGCATATGCTTGTCCGAGTTGGGAAATCAATGAAATGAACAAGTTCCTAGTACTATCTTGCAATGATATGAACGATACCATTTTATGTTTATGACTTCAAAGAAATTTATTTTCACATGACCATTACCTCTAGTTGCTTGTTTCTCTTTTTATTTGTTTAACATTATCTTGGAGAACCATTGGACCATATATTTCACATCTTAGATATGAGGATTTCACATTAAATTCATCTCATCCCTTCATAGTGTAGTCATCATGCAAGTCCTATCTCCATCATGCTCACCTTTACCATTCATGGTCCCAAAATAGTTCCAAAATGGGTCACATTATATGTTTTTTGTAATACACTTAACCATTAGCATGAAATGGCACATTTGAACTAGCCTCCACAATCATATCACTAGATAAAATTTTTATCCATATATATATATATATATATATATATATATATATATATATTCCCATATGTGATCTGAAATGGGTGGTAGACTTGTTAAGCTATGAAAACACCTCCCACTCAATTAAAACAAATTAAGATCTTTCTTATACATACATGTGTGGAATTTCATACTTGAATCAGGTGTATGTGTTTTACCTATTTTAATGCTTTATATGTGAGGAATTAAACATTTGTTTTTGCATGTCTTGAGCTACGTCTCCTTGAGCCTTCGTCAATTGAATTGGCTCTTTGGGATTAAGATGGAAAATTTATTTTACAAGTGTCTAATCAAATCCAATGGTTGTTTGAACTGTAAAAATGGGTTTATAATACCATCATACCCCTGTATTGACTACTAAATCTCTGGAAATGGACCTAGGATCCCTTGGGCTTGACCTCTTCTATCGGTGTTCTTAAACTTCCCAGAGCTTCTCTGTGGCACAAACTCTCTTAGAAGTAATTTTATGTCCCTGAAATTTTTTCTAATATCTCCATCACATATCATTAATCCAAAATAGACTATTCATTTGCTCAGAATGAGCTCTGGCTCCCCAATCTAGGCCTCCATCAACTGGTGGTCCTGGGCTCCCCGAATTTTCCTGTGGATTTTTCTACTCTATAAATTTCCAAATGGCTCTGAAAATCCCTCCAATGTATTCATAATGTCCAAAATAGTCATAAATTACTATTCACTTACTAAAATCGGCCTCTGGCTGCTTTGGTTATGCCTCCAACACCTGGTGGTACCCTGTGGCTCTAGGCTCACTCAAAACTTCTCTATAGAATCTAGGCCTTTATAAGTATCCAAATGCTTCTAAAAAACCCATCACTAGATTCATAAGGTTCAAGATACTCATAATAGACTATTGGTTTGCTGAGAATGGCCTCTGGCTGCCCTGGCTAGGCCTCATTCTCTTGGTGGCTCCTGGTGGCCCTGATGGCCCTTAGAACTTCTTTGTAGCATCTTGGACTTCGAAAGTCTCCAAGTTCTTCTGAAAAACTCATAAATGGATTGATAAGGTTCAATATAGTCAAAATAGACTATTATTTTGCTGAGAATGGCCTATGGTTGCCTTGGCTAGGCATCTTTCTCATTCACGCTCCTGGTGGCCTTAGTGGCCCTTGGAACTTCTTTGTAGCATATTGGCCTTCATAAGCCTCCAAATGATTTTTAGAACTGCATCGTTGGATTACAAAGGTCCAATATAGTCAGAATAGACTATTGATTTGCTGAGAATGGTCTCTAGCTGCCCTGGTTAGGCCTCATTCTCTTGCTGGCTCCTAGTGGACCTAGTGGACCTTGGGACTTCTCTGAAGAAAACTCATGCTCAGAAGTCCTCAGTTGGCTCTGAAAACCTCACCAAGGGCTCTGGAATGCTCCAATTAGCTAATAATTATTCTTCATTCACTCAGAATTGTCGAAAATTGAGTCTCCTACTCCTTTTCCCAGTTACACCTAGAAAAGCTCCAATAAAAGTGGAGGACTCCACTTAACTGGAGTTAATTTATCCAACTCTGCCCAAAAATAGGTGCGCTACAAAAATCCCACCAAATCACCTGCCGAATTGACCGAAAAATTAAACATGATGCTTGGGGTGGCCACATGCCAACCCCAAACCATGGATTTGAAACCATCTAGCAGAACACATGGTTTTAAATATTGTTGATTTTCTTTGAACTATGAGTTGAACTATCGAAGGTTAGCAGAGACCGTGGTGGTTGGAGTTAACATAACGGTTGCATGTGATATCATATATCCAGACCATTGGCGTTAAGTGTTGTAGTTGTATTAACGTTGCCATGTGACATATTTATAGGAACCGCTGGTGGGTTGGGACCATTGGCGGTTCCCAACCCCAAAATCGAATTGCAAAAAAACTTAAATATAATCTGCAACCTTTGGGGTTAAGCAAAAACGAGCAGTAGATATGGTAACGAGGTTTTCTTGCAAGCGGGAGGTTAGGTATTCGACCCAACTACGCCTCATAAAATTTTACTTGGCGCCATAATAACTACTTCTGCCAAATAAGCCAATAGTGTTAAGTTTAAACCTCCTCCATTCTTGGTTAGTGTCTTCGCCATGACTATTTTAACTCCACCGAGTATATGGGTTTAGAACTATATAATGTATATATTTCCATATATATATATATATATATATATATATATATATATTTATTTATATATATTTCACCATATCGACCTTAGTCCAATCTTCACATAAATTGATAGTTCAACCTTAGTCCAATCTGCTTGCCCTGGAGGGGGAAATGGAATGCCACGTGGCCCTTTATCATTGGCCACCATATAAATTAAATTTTGATTTAATAAAATCTCATTTAGACTTAGGAGTAAAAAAATTTCACTTCCTAGTGATCATCGACAAATCTGGTGGTGCCACTTGGCATAGTGTCATCGGTTGTTTATGGAGGATGTTCTTGCAACTGCTGACTATACCTGCCACCTCAGCACTGTACCTGTTTTGCTCATTTTTTTCCTGTTTGGCATTTATATCATAATGCGATATCTTCCTCATACGGTGTCGGTTTTTTGAACCATTCACAGTGCCAGAATCAGGAAGACGAGATCTATCAGGTTGCTCAGGTTCGACACACTTTTGAACACTTTTAAATTTGAGCTATCACTTAGGTCCTGATCCAAATCTTCTCAATATGTCAAGTGATCACAAAACATTTGAAAGCAATATTTCGTCAAAATGCTCCCCAAAGGTTTCAGACCCTAATTTTCCAAATTGGGCAGCACTAGTCAAAATGGTCCTAAGAGTTTATTCCTCCACTTTTTCCACTCTAAAAGCATGGAAATGGATGAAAACAATGTAGTGATCTAATTTGGATCTGGTTCTACAATATTTATTTATTTTCCTATGGTTTTTAATTGTCAAAGATTTTTTCTATGCACCTATTTTAGTTGTTAGGTATGCCATTCAAAATAAACTGAAATAATTAATGAAAGTTTGGATCAAGAATAATTTACAAATAATAAAATAAATGCATAAATTAATATCATTCCACTGTTAATCCTCTAAAGAGATTTGGATGATCAATTTTCTTAATTTACTTTTGTATAGTATTTCATCACTTTATTTCTAGTATGTAAGTAAAGATGAAATATCATTCCATTACTCTATTCAAGAGATTTAGTTTAACATTCATTTTTTATATATATTTTTTATATCAATATGTGTAATTGTAGACAAGTAGTTGATAACGATGATAAACATTATATTTGGTATCATTATGGTCATTAGTTTATAATAATCAAAATACAAGTGGTTGATCAGGTATATGAGTAACTATTGGATAAATCTCACATTGATTTTAGAATTTATATTATATCATTTCATTCCTTTATTAATCAAGTCCTTCATTTCATTTTCATTCCTTCATTCCTTCATTCCTTCATTTCATTTTCATTATTATTTTCATTGACAAGTCCAAGTGTTTTTTTTTTTTTAATACGTGAATAGAAGAAATAATTGGGTTATCCTCCCACATGATCTCGAGTTTGGAAATTTGGTCAAATTCACCATTTTAACATCTAAAAATATTGATTAATTGTGGATTATCTATATGATATTATATATCATTGGGCCTCCATTGAGATCAATGATGGGGAGAGAATATCGAGTTGTAAAGTAATGGATTGGATAACTTTGTAAAACTACCCAATGCTTACCATGGTACCCACTAGTATGACTATGTCACATCCCCTCGTTAGATATTGAGTTGTAAAACTCTTTTTCAAAACTATTTATTTGGGAGCCCGATATCATTTTTTCGAATTCAAGTGGATTTCCTTGCATATAATTATGTTGACCATCGACCCACACATTGAATGGGTCATACGCCTATCAAATATTCCAATTCCTTCAAATATCTTTGGGACTACCCACATATTTTTTAAAACTCTAACATATGGCATATAGAACACCAAAAATATCAAGAAGCCAAATGACGACATATCTAAGAAGTGATGATGGCCAGAACATCTTACAAAGGATACATGGCCCATAGGGGTGATCGGGTATGGCACACTAATATTATTGTCAACACATTGTCGAATCATATTCAACACTTTCATTCATGCCATCCACATCCTTTAAACACAATTTTTCACATTTCCATAGATGGAAGACGGAATTGAATAAAACAATGCCAAAATAATCAATTGAACCCATTCGGTCACATGCTCTGATGTCGTTGTCTATCAATGGTAAGAAACAATAAGAAAAGACACATGCCCTACCCAACCGTGTAAGCATAAAGGAATTCACCTGAAGTATTCATCTGACCAATTGAATAGAGTGGTAATCACACTTATCGATTTTCCAAATCTTAGTGGGCTACAATATGTCCTTCAAAAGCTAGATTTTGGCTTTGTTTCTACAGATAGAGATGATGTTCCAAATACTCTAGAAAATCTAGAATACATAACCTAGGTCTATGTTTGCAGCCTTCATGGTCACCTCCTTAAAAAAAAATTGGTGTACATGCACATAGTTAGCCTTAATTAGCTTCAGTTCAACTCTAGTTATTGTATGTGATGTGCACTTGCCTTTAGCTAGTTACCTCAAGTGCTTACATGTGGTGTGCACTTTGATTTTAGTTAACTCTAGTGCTTGCATGTGGTGCATGTGTACATTAATAGAACATATAGAACACTTAGCTTCATTTATGTTTAATTATCCATATTTATTTCATGTAAAACTAATTTTAACGTAGTTTCTTTATGTATTGATTCTCAAACTAATATTGTGTATCAAACTCATTCTCAATTCAATTTTTCTTTTTCAATTCTCACAAGTATCTGAAATTATTCTTCATCTACATCCATGTTTGTGCTCTAATAATTTGACATGGTATCATAGCCACAAGGGCTTGGATAAGGTGCATGAACAATATTTTGTAGGTTTGAAGATCAATGAGTAGGGAATTGTTCCTAGATTTGAATTGCAGATCAAATTATTTGAGAATGGTCACAATTGTTGCTACAGATCCAAGGTAAAAGAATGGAGTTATCATATTCATATATTCTTACTATGTATAAATACTTCCAATGGAAGCCAAATATTTTTCTTCAAACTTATTTTGAAAGTAGGATGAGATGCATGCTCGTATTCTTGAGAACGAGCTAAATTCCTTAGATCCAAACAACTTTGAGAAGATTCAATATTTCTTTATGAAATTAAAATCATTGATCCTACAATTACAATATTGTAGGATCAATAAATACAAACATGAAGGTTAATTGATCCTTTATATTTTGTCTAAATTAGGTCCTGAATACAGTATTTTCATTTCTACATTTCATAGAGTTAAACTTGCAACTCGAGATGAATTTAAAATTCCCAAACTTGATGTATTTATTTAGTCTCCCATTCATGAGTAGGATAAGATCATAAAAATGGATTCTCTAAAGTCTCCAAATGCACATGCACTTTCCACCCATGAGAAAGGAAATTCCAACTCGAAACCAAATCAATAATCCAAAGGCAAAGGAAAGGAAAAAGATCTAGATCTAAGAAAGTGAGGAAATGCAAAACCTCGAGATGATTCTTCCAAATCCAAGGGTATCAAGGGAAAGAAAGGAAACTCCAAGTGTCCTTATTGTAATTTAGGTTATCATCCTAAATCCTCTTGCATGCAAAATACTATTGAGATGATGGAAAAGACTCTTCATCAAAATAATCTTGGTCATGACATTCCAGAAAGTTCCAAGAATAAGCGGGAGGAAAAACCATAAAAAACAAAGGGTGATGGTCATGCTTTGATTTCTCTTCATTCTACACCGGAAGAATGTGTCATCAATTCAGTAGCTTCGCATCATATGGATTCTTCAAAGGAATCATTTTCTTCTCTACATGGATACTCAAGACCTCCTATTCTCATGGGGGACAATTTTGTAGTTGAAGCAACTAGACAAGGAAGAGTGCAATTTGAAGATGGAAGTTTTGAGAATGTATTGCATATTCCAAGGCATTCTGTGAATCTTCTTTCAATGTATCAAATGACAGACACAGGCACCAGAAGGAAAGTGGAATTTACTCTAGATTCTATGCACATTTATGTTATGAAAACAAACTTGAAGATTTCATATGTCAAGGTAAATGCTCAATCTCATATCTACACATTTTATGATTTTGTTCCTCAATCAAATTCTATTTTTATACTTATGCATGAAAATGAAAAATGTAGGATTTCACATTAGAGATTTGGGCACTTAAATCTCAAATATATGCAACAACTTATCAAGCAAAGGATTTCTGACCATTGAATTTTCAAATGTTGTTTGTAATGGATGTGATCTTGGAAAGCATCGAAGACACAAATTCGAGAAGGGGCATGCATGGAGAGCCTCTTTAGGTTTGGAGCTTGTATATAGTGATCTCATGGGTCCATTTTAGGTAATTTCAATGAGAAAAGCAAGATATGTGTTGTCATTTATATATTATTACACGATATTCACTTGGGTTTACTTCTTGAAACTCAAGTCTGAAGTTTTCCAAAATCTAAATATTTTCAAAGCGCATGCGGAAAATCAGTTTGTAAAACACATCAAGATACTCCACAAAAATAATGGGAAGGAATATGTCAATATATATATATATATATATATATATATATATATATATATATAATATTTCCAATGAAGAAGGAATATAGTTGCATCATACATTTCCTTACTCTCCACAACAATATGGGGTGGTCAAAAGGAAGAAACGATATTTGAAAGAGATTTCCAATTGCATGTTACATGCAAGATCTCTTTCGTAAAAATTGTGGGTTGAAGCTATCAATTGTGCCTCATACATCCAGAATAGATCTCCTCATAAATATGTTACTTCAAAAATACCTTTTGAGGCTTGGGATAGCATGCAAATTGAAGTCAGTCATTTCCACATTTTCATATCTCGAGCATGGGCCCACATTCCTACAGAGAAGCTAAAGGTTTTGAAGCCTAAAAATAAAGCATGCATGTTTGTTGGATATTATGGTGAAGTTAAAGGGTACATATTTCTTGATGTGAACACTGAAAATATCTTTATTGAAAGGAGTGTAAAGTTTGATGAACATATTTTTGTAATAAAAATATATATTATAGAGCAATGCAACACGTAAAATATGCAGAAACACAAACTCAGAAAACATATAAAAAAAGAGAGACACAGATATACATGTTTCACCCAATTGTGTCTATGTCTACCCAGAACAGCTAGTCCTTCCTTTATATTATCCAATAAAATGAAGAGACACAACCTATAGTAGATCCGATGTAATGTCCTATGTTCCCTATCATAGTCTCTCTATCTGTTTCTCGCTCTGAGAATACACATACAATACATAGTTGCAATTACAATGCCCTCATACAAAACTAGGGGTTTCCTTCTAGGGAAAAAAACCCTAAAGTAAACATAACTTCTACCATCAGATCATCCGCTTAATGAACAACCTAGATTGACTAGAAACTACAATATTTTTACAAGGCAATTTTACATCAGTTTTTAGCTTTGGGGGCGCTGCCCCCGAAACCCCTGTCAGGGGACCGCTGGCACGTAGACCCCCTTGCCGAGGGGGACGCCCCTACCTTAGACCACACGGGGGGGATAACTCCCCCCCCGCCCCCCTTGAAGTAGAGGGGTGTACAGTATCCCTCGTGTATATGTTGTCAAACCAACTCCAAAAATAGAAGAGAAGAGATATCAATGCCTTAGAAATAAGCCACTTTGAGGGGGAAACCTCCAATACATTACATGAATGAACAATTCTTGGATGATACAAATAGAAATACCTACTTTCTATATATAGGAGTCCATGGGGCCATAATGTAATCCTAGCCGGCCTAACAATAATAATGTAAGGGCACAATAATAATGATATGAGGGTTACAGGGGTATAAAAATAATAATAAGGGGGGCTACACTAACATAATAAGGGACTATAGTAGTAATATAGGGACTTAACATGCCCCTCTCCTTTAAACAAGTGTTGTCCTCAACGCTGGATTATTTCTTGTTGCTTCTGTATAAAATTCTCATCCTCTCATGTGGAATCTTGTACAGGAAATTTATTTCACTTGTTGAGATACTTTAAAATTGATCATACTTGTCGAGTTCTTGTTTCTGTGACTTCTTTAGAAATTCTTTCGATGGGATGTTGATCTTCATGTTGTTTCATTTCATTCTGCACCAAAGTTAGGTTATCCTTTGAGAGTTGGAGAACTTGTTGTTGATGGTTGATGTGATCTTCCACTACTTTATCATCCATATTAGCTTTTATTTTATCGTTCAAACCATCCAACTTAGCCTCCATTTCTGCTTTTAAACCATCTATGTCATCTTCGGTTGCTCTTCGTAAGATCGAAATTTGTCGCACTTGGTACTAAAATTTTGATATCTCATACTACAATTCTTCCTCTTCATGTGTCATAGTATAGATTTATAAGGGCTTAATGGGTATGGAATTATTTTTTGGAGGCATTATAGAACCCAATACTGATAAAAATGATTCAATATGCCCTCGGAATCGCTCCAAACTTCTTTTTCAAACAAGACTTATGCAACTTTAAAAAAATACACACCATTTTCTTGATTTTGAGGAGCTTGCTAGTGAAACCGAATTATCTTTGTGATTGAAGATCTTCAATATCTACAATTTGGTGCTAAATTATCCCTTTAAATATTCTTTCGAATTCCATGGGTTTGACCTGATTTGGATTGTTCAAGACAAATTTATGCCCAATCCAATGCTCAGAGAGAGATTTATGACATTTTTCCCACGGTCACCTCTTTGAGATGAAATTTAGGATCCTGAACCAATCCTACCTTCCATAGATCATATTTCAACAAATATTGCAAACCAAGATCTGAAATTGTTACAAGAGGTTCCTCAGGAGTTCGGCTTCGCTCTGTGAAAATTTCAGCTTCTGAACCCTCATATAAAAAAAATTATAGCGAAAAAACTAGGATGACTTGTTTAGGTTAAATTGAGGAGTCTGCAACATGCCCTAAATTCCATAGATCATATTTCCAAAAATATTGCGAACCAAGCTATGAAATTTTGCGAAAATGTTCCTAAGGATTTAGTCTTCACTCTCTAAAAATTTTAGCTTTTGAGGCTTTCTAGAAAAAATGTTATAGCGAAAATTCCATAATGACCTGTTTGGAATAGTTAAACCCTAGAATCGAAAGCTTTGATACCAAATGTTGTGAAACCAACTCCATAAAGATAAGAAAAGAGATATCAATGCCTTTGAAATAAGCCACTTTGAGGGGTAAACCTCCAATACATTACATTAATTAACAATCTTTGGATGATACAAATAACAAAACCTCCTTTCTATATATAGGAGTCCATGGGGCCACAATGTAATCCTAGTGGGGCCACAATGTAATCCTAGCCGACCTAACAATAATAATGTAAGGGCACAATAATAACAATATGTGGTTTACAAGGGTACAAAAATAACAATAAGGGGGGATACACTAACATAATAAGGGCCTACACTAGTAATATATAGACCTAACAGTATACATCCGGCTGAAACAAAGATCTTTGAATCAGGATGAAAATTAGGCTTCACACCCAAAAATATCCAACTTGGAGACTACTGTAGCAACTCCATCGCTGCTTCATTTGTTGGAAAATGACTCCAATTTGGACCTGGCTATTTGTCATCTTCATCATCATACTTGAAGACTAATTGAAACTGAGAAAAATCTCAGTTTCTCCCTGGTTACAACTTTTGTTAACATTCTGTAGGATTCTAGCTAGTGTGTATCTTTTCCAGCTTCAACTGTCCATCTTCCAATACTTACTGTATGAAATGGTACTTGAGTTGTATGTGTTTAGTCCTGGAATGAAATGCTAAGTTCTTTACAAGATGAATAGAACTTTGGCTATCATTGTATAATGTGCCCAAATCTTGCTTCTTACCCAGTTCATGCATAAACTTGTGTAACTAAATAATTTCATTACTAGACTCTGTAGCAACAACATACTCTGATTCTATTATTGAAAGTGTAACAACAATTTGAATTTTTGAAACCTAACTGATAGCTATTCCACCTATAGTAAATACACACCCTGTAATTCTTCTCCTGTTATCTCTGTCACCTTCCATATATGCATCAAGATATCCATGTACAACAATGTTTGAACCACCAAAGAATAATGCTTGATTTGTGGTACCTATCAAATATTTGAGAATCCATTTCACTACCATCCAATGTTCTTTTCCTGGATTTTTCATGTGCCTGCCTACAACTCCCAATGCATGTGTAATATCAAGCCTTGTGAAGACCATTGCATACATTAAGCTTCCAACTGCTGATGCATACGAAACTTTAGACAATATATAATCCATTTCTTCTTAGGTCTTGGGGAAAATATCCTTAGTAAGTTTGAAATGGCTAGAAAATGATGTCCTAACTAGTTTTTCATTCTACATATTAAATATTTTCAACACCTTTTTCATGTACTCATTCCGAGACAATGTTAATTTGCGATTTTTCCTGTCTCTAGTTATTCTCATACCAAGGATTTGTTTTGTAGCTCCCAAATCCTTCATTGCAAATGAATTTTCCAATTTTATTTTTACCACATTTATTTATTGCATCTTAGACCCTACAACAAGCATGTCATCTACATACCATAACAATATAATATAGCTGCCATCATTTTTATTTTTCACATAAACATAATGACCATAGTGACATCTAATATAACCTTGTTCAGACATAAACCTGTCAAATTTTAGATACCACTGCCTTGGGGCCTGTTTTAATCCATACAAGCTCTGCTTTAACCCGCACACTAATTTTTCCTTCTCTTTGACCTCATATCCTTCTGGTTGTTGCATATAGATCTCTTCCTCCAAATCTCCATGGATAAATGTTGTCTTTACATCTAACTGTTGAAGATGAAAATCTTCCACTACTACAAGACTTAAAATTGTTATGATTGAAGTCATCTTAACAACACGAGAAAAAATTTCATCAAAATTAATACCTTTCTTCTATGCAAACCCCTTCACCACAAGTTTAGCTTTGTACCTCTGTTTTCCTCCATATTCTTCCTTCGGCCTGTAAACCCATTTATTCTGCAATGTTGTTTTACCTGTAGGCAACCTGACTAAGTCCCAAGTCTGGTTATGTATTAAGGAGTCCATCTCTTCTTTCATGGTTATCTCCCACTTCTTCCTGGTTTCAACCTGCATTGCTTCTTCATAACATTCGGGTTCACCAAAATTAGTCAAAAATAAATAATATAATGAAGGAGAGTATCGTTCGGGGGGTATACTTATCCTAGTAGTTCTTCTCACACCACTTTCAGGTGTTTAAGGTGCCTGTTGTTGTTGTGGTGGTTTTTGTTTTTGTGGGTGTTGATTATTATTATTTTCAGGAACCTTTACTTTTTTTATAATCTCATCAAGAACTGTGTATTATTTGCTTTCTTTTTCTTATTTCTTTTCCTACAACTGAATCATATACAAGACCTTTTCATTGAATATTACATCTCTACTCCTAATGATTTTGTGATTTTCATAATCATATAAGTGATAACCAAAATAATTAACACCATATGCAATAAAGGTACATTTCTTTGAATTTTCCTCAAGATTTGTTCTATTTTCTTTATTAATATAGACAAAGGCCTCATAACCAAAAGGCTTTAAAAAAGAGCAGTTTATCTTTTTACCTGTCCATGCCTCCTCTGGAATACCACAATCCAAGGAAATTGAAGGTGTTACACCATTTTTTGGTCATCTAACCTTTTATCATTAGATGGACCCAAGTACACCATGCAAGACCAGTTTTACCCCAAGTAAAACTGCTTTCACTATGTTAATTAAAGAAACCCCAAAAGGAATAATTAATTAAACCATAATTTAATTATTATTCCCAGTCATGTTTAACCCAAAAACAAATAAATTAATGAGATACACCCATAGTTATCTTATTATTTTCTAGGAATAATTATTTAAATAATATTCCTTGTTAAATATGACCAAATCAACCACTATTAATTAAAAAAATCATTATTTATTTGATTATATCCCAACCACTTCCTTAAAAGGATAAATAAATCATTTATTTATTTATTCCTCACTAATCAAGGGATTTGACCCAAGTCAAACACCCTTTCCCTCCAACAAATAATAATAAAATATTCCATAGAGGTGGATCTAGATGTGATTAACATTATTTTAATCGTGCACCAAGATCTAGAAGGACCCAATATTTTGTTATAAATAGGAGGGTTTTCCCCATCATTCTTCACCTTTTGTTGCATACTAGATCACTCTGGATCTATACACTCGGTCTCATTTTCTACCATTGTTGCTCCCATTGAGCTTTACCTTCTACATTGGGTTTTCTACATCTACAAGAGAGAAAGCTTAGATCTGAAGTGCTGAGGACTACAAAGAACCCATCCCATTGAGGAGATCTGGATACACCTTCTTGTTTCCTCCCAGGTGCCCTGTAATATAAAAATTCATTCAAAAATCGTGTTCTTGTCTTGTCTTTTGGATGCATGGAGCAAACTCTTTACTTTACTGCTTAATATCTTTCCATTTATAGATCTGTTTGTTGCAGCACTTTAACTACTAATTGCAGATCTGAATATGTTTTGCAGCCATTATTGTTGTTAGGGCTATTAGTTATGCGTAGCTAAAGTGGGTCTTTTTCGTACACTTCGACAAAGAATTCATACTAACAAATGGCGACTCCACACGGGTTTTAAATTACGACCACTGTCGTTTTTCATATTCCTGCATATCCAGCTACTTCAAGCCCTAGGGCTTCTTTTCAGCTGCTTAGTTTTCCTCTTTTTATGTCATTTTTCTCACATAAAACCCTAAAAACTTAAAATTTCTAACTTCCGTGTGTTTCTGGCCCTATTGCGCAGGTAAGCGACACCAGCCGCAACTGAGACGGCAACTTTTCGGAAAATCTGCCGCCGAGACAACCAGAACAGGGGGGTCGCACTTTTTGGCCCAAAACCTGCGACACAGACGCCCCACCCGGCCACATTTCACTGCGCCCTCGGCTCGAGGGATCGGTGGGAACACCAGGCACCGCACTTTTTTCCGACATTTTTCTCGCAATTTTTATGCAGGTTATATGCCCACATGCGCGGGGGGGTTTTCCAGCCTCTGTCTCAGCCCGCCTTGACCAAGATCTGATCTGTTTTTACTCATCTAAGTGGGAACCCAGCCCCTTAGGGCTTTAGTACCCTCCACTTTTTGTGGAAGAGTTTCAGCTGTTTCAGCCGTCGGTTTCAGAGCTTCAGCCCCCTCTTTTTCCAGATCTGTTACCTCACTTTTAGATCCATTGAAATCAGCCTCTTTTCCTTTCAAATCACCTCTTGTCGTTTTGTTTGGACCTCTTCTAAAGGCCTCTGCCTTGCCCCCCCCGGTTTTTTGCTGATTTCCCTTTTTCCAGCCACCTTGCCTCTGTCTCTTGGCTGTGATCTGCACCCCTTGTCTGCAGCTTTATCCTCCAGATCTCTATCCCCTTTGACCCTAGATCTGTTGAGCTTCCTTTGTGTGTGTCCCCATAGTTTTTCCCTTTCTTTTCAGCATAGTTGTGAGAGTCCCACCTTCTTGGGTTAGATAGATGCATACGTAGCTGTTCTTTTTCTGTTATTTCAGCATTTTATTCTGTTCTCTGTAGGTTTATTTTCAACAACGTCGCACACTTTTTTCTTGCTCTCAAACAACGGAAAGGGTTTAAAAATTAAAATTAACGCACGCCACACACTGACCCTAAGTGAAGAAGCGCCTGGTTTACACCGCCTGGCAAAGACTCTCAAATCAATTGTCACTGCACCTTTTCTGCCCTTGACCTTCTTGATTTTGTCCCTTTCTGCCCTTGTCGGTTTCCTTCTTCCTGTCATCATTGCGCCCCCAAGGCGCCTTTCCCGGAGACTTCTTGGCCTTCATCCTCAGTTTTCGGTTGATCGACCTGCTCCGCACCGCCGTCGTCGAGCCAGTCCACCTTCGAGTCCGCACTCCGACTCCTCTTCTGATTCATCGGGTCCCCCTTCTCCTTCCGGTTCTCCCCCTTTTATCTTCACCATGTCCGGATCAGGTTCTCCCGGCCCCAATGCCGCCCCTACTTCTAGCGGAACCGTCACAACCACTACTCCGGCCAACCCTGTGCTGCCATACATTGCAGGCCTCAGCCTCCCCGATTTCCATCAGTTGATTAACGACCCCATTCACCATAATACTACCTGGCCCGCTATGCCCACCAAGCTACCCTCTGATATCCCTAAGTTTGAGGGCCTTAATGGCGAAGACCCAACCAATCACGTCCGGTCTTTCCACATGTGGTGTTCCTCCAACTCCATTACCGATGACTCCATCGGTCTTCGTTTGTTCCAACGCACACTTACCGGCGAAGCTTCTAAATGGTATGTCGAACAGGCCACTTCCTCCCATACCACGTTCGAGACTCTTGCCCAAGCCTTCTTGTCGTACTTCCAGCTCCCTCTCCGATACGACACTGGTAAGGAGCTCTTGACTTCATTTAAGCAATCCTCTTCCACACGCCTTTCTGCCCATGTTCAGGAATGGCGACGAAGACGGAGCTTATGTCGAGCCCCTCCCTTTGAAGATCGGGTTTACATGGACTGGTTCCTTCGCACCCTCCCGTCTCCCATCGGCAAAGATGTCGCCTCTCACTTTCCTCAATCTGAAGAAGCCGCCCTCCAAATAGCTTTAATATATGACCTGATCTACGCTCAATCTGGTTATGTTTATACCGTTCTTCCTGACATCCCCAGGCCCGGTGGCGCTAACGCCCCGGGGGCATCTCATTCCGCCGACGGTATTGTTGGATCTCTTTCCCACCCATCTACTCACCCTCCTATGAGCCATGGTCTCCCTCAGGGCGGGGCCAGCACCTCTAGCACTCTTCCCCCTCCCGGCAACATGTACCCAGGATACGGCATGCCCCCTCCTTTTGCCCAACCTCCTGCTTACCCCAATGTCGCCCAACCCAACCCTTACTTTTATCCACAGCCTGGTGCGCCAGCTCCTCCAGCATATGCACTTCCGCCTCCCTTGCCTCCTCACAACCTGCAACAGCACTTACAACCCCCTCCAGGGCAAGTATTTGCACAGCAGGGTGCGATTAATCCCCCTTCTTCTCAAAGAAGGCGGAGAGGCAACCAGAACACATCTGCCCCCGGTAACCGAGGACCCAATTCTGGTGTTGACCCTAACACTAGCAACCAGCCTCAGGGCATTCCACCCAGGCCGGACAGGCAGCTTCGCACAAACAAGCCCTGTTCGTGTTGCGGTGTTTACGGTCACTACACTCACGATTGTCCTCTCTTACCCCAGATGCGACAGATGTGGGAGTCTCAAGCCACATTGCGCGGACAACATGCCTCCCCTCATGCTCCTCCTAATGTGGCCACTACCCAGCCAGCTGTGTTCACTGATCCTTTCCCTCAACAGGGATTCGTGGCTACCCAACCCCCCGACAGCCATGTAGCCACCCCCTCATCCATTTCTGGTTCCTCTGATTACCAGATCCTTATGATGCGCTCCGATCCTTCCCCTTCCATCGACCTTCACCTTCAAACTCGGTCTCGCCAGTACCCCAAGCCTCCTGCTCAGTCTGCTCCCGAGCCTCCATCTCCAGGTTCTACAGAGCCTCTTTCGACATCCGGTGGCCCCTTACACATCCCTCAACCCAAAGTTGAGGTTCATTCAGGTCCAAAAGGCCCAGTTACGCCGAAATGCGCTGGGCGACCGCTCAATGGAAATGTGATATAGTAGATGATCTGGCACAATCCCCTGCGCCATTTCCACACGGAACTCCTCGATCCCGATGCCCTTCTAAGCTCTACTATCTGCGAAGTGGTAGTTGTTGATCTCGCCGTGACCAAATGATTGTTTTCGACGCCACTCAATCGGACCACCCTCCTCTTCCTCCTTCGTGCTTTCCGTCCCTCCTTAAATCCGGAACGCCACGTAATCGTGTATAATTGATGAGGGGCATCCACCACATGTGATGTACGCGGTTTTAGAGCTTAACTCGGATCCCCTGAGCTGGCCCCTTCCACGATCACCCTTCGAGCGTGGGATGGTCACGCCTCCCAGCCTATTGGCCTGTTTCGTAACTGTCCCATCACCCTAGCCGGTAAGACTGTTTGCGTTGACGTCGAAGTCATTGACGCCCCTCTAGACTACAACATTCTATTGGGGCGAAGTTACACCTATGCCATGTCTGCTATCCCATCCGCGGTTTTCCGCAAGATGTCTTTTCCACATCATGGGAAGATAGTCACCATTGACCAGCTATCTTATCATAAGCCGCCATCTCGGACCTCCTCCGAGACCACCATCTCTTCTGTAACCAACAAGCAAACCATCGATTCCTTGACCAGTGTCTCCCCCGGCGTCTATAAATATTCCACCCTGCTTGGTACTTTTCCTCACCTTCCTCCCCCTCCAGTTACTGATCCCAGCTTGTCGAATGTTTGCATGATGCAATCATCTCAGGCTGCCCATAAACGGCCTGCCTCGGCTAGTCCGCACCCTCCTCCCCGCCCTCCGCAACCCGCTCCTAGCCATCCATCTCAGCCAGCCGGACCTCCTCCTTCTGGCCCTCCCCCTACAGCTGGTGTCCCCGAACCTCTTTATCCTCTAGGCTCGGTCCCCCCTGGCCTTAACCATCTCGGCGCCGTACCTCCTGGTCATTACCCTGCTGGACAGATCCCCTTCTTGGCTCCCCCTCCCGGAGTATATTCCGTCCCCGTCATGGCCACCCTTTCTCTCCCTAACTTAACCTTGGGTATTCCGGTTTGGTCCCTTGACCCCCCAGCCGCCACCCCCCCTGGTCACCCCAAACCTTACATGGCTTTGACACCGGTTCAACCGGTCCCCCTCGCTTCCTCCATAGCCACTGTGCCCCCAGCACCTCCACAGGACCCTTCTCCTGTTGAGTCGGCTCCCGGGAAGAAAGGAAAAGCCCGCAAGGGGGAAACCAAAGACCAAACCACCATAACCACCTCGGCTCCTCCCCCACCCTCGAAGCCTTGTGCCTTATGTGATGTCATCGGTCATGCCACCCATGCTTGTCCCGAGTTACCCCGTATTCGCCCCATGGTAAAAGTCGCGTTCCCCGACACTACGGTCCCTGAAACTCCCACTCCTGCTTCGACCGTCTCCAAGAACCCCAAGACTCTCCGCACCAACAAGCCTTGTGCTTTGTGCGGTGTCCATGGCCACTACTCCCATCATTGTCCTCACCTGACGCATTACCGTGCCTCCCTGGAGGTAATCCGCGAGTATAAGGTTGAACAAAATCAATCCGCCTCTCCCATTCTCGCGCAGTATGCTGCAGACCAGCCTGAGGATCCCCCCGCTCCCATCCACATTCCCTCCCCTGATGTCCAGATGACGGAGTCTACAGTCACCATTCTTTACCTATCCTCCTCTGCATGACCTTCGGAGCCTAGCCCGTCTGCAACCTCCCCCGTTGTGTCCCTTGATACTCGAGATCACTCCACTTGTGTCTCTGTTGACCTTCGCAGCCCGAGTCCTCGCCATGTTTCCGATAGCTCTCATACATCACCTTGTTTGAGTTTTTCTCATCCTGCCCCTTCCCCCCGCCATTACCGCTCGATGACTTCTGCCCCCTCACGCTGCCGTCCTTTCCTTTCATCCCCTCATGTATTGTCTTGTCACA
The DNA here is from genome assembly GCA_034641835.2 of Pinus albicaulis. Classification (NCBI taxonomy): domain Eukaryota; kingdom Viridiplantae; phylum Streptophyta; class Pinopsida; order Pinales; family Pinaceae; genus Pinus; species Pinus albicaulis. Next base: position 995,229,052 of record CM076584.1, read on the forward strand.
CCACCTTGCGCATCCCCCGTCCACATCCTTTATCGGTTACGCCGATGGTGCAAGTCGCTACTCCAGGAATCTTGCCTCGGCAGGGTGGGCCATCTTCACCCCCTTGCATGACCTCGTTCTGTCTAACGGGGTATGCATTGGTTCTGCCACCAACAATCAGGCCGAATACGATGCAGTGCATGGCCCACTAGCTGATGCTTTGCTGCATCGCATTCGCCACCTGCACGTTCGTTTGGATTCCTTGCTTCTTGTCATGCAACTAAATGGTGTTTCTCGTGTGCGTAACCCTGTGCTGTTTAGACGCTATTTACGAGTAAAAGTCTTAATACGTGCGTTTGAAACCATAACTTTCAACCATGTACCCAGAGACCAGAATCACTACGTAGATAGTATTGCAAACCATGTCCTAGATTGGCATTTATCACACACAATTCATACAAGACAATAACATTAAATCAACCATCAAAAGACGATGCATATCCATAATATGTGTCGCAAACCATATATTGATGAGTCCATCTACTCTTATACACATGACATGCCCATAGCATGTTCCAAAAACTGGGGGCACCATACGCCCCCCCATACATATACATACGACATGCCCATAGCATGTTACAAACAAAAACTGGGGGCACCATATGCCCCTCCATACATTCTAGGGGGCAACACCTGCCCCTACATACATCAGAAAGGGCACCATATGCCCCTAATCACTATCTGGAGGCTCCCGGGCCAATGGCTCTGCCCCTGCAGCATGTAGATCCCGCATAGTTTGACCGGCCATCGCCATGCGCCGCATGATACCTCGCCACTCCGAGGGGAGACCAACACATGGCTCTATGTACTGGTCGTCTAAATCCTGCCACCCACGCTCTGATACTCCGGTCAACAACTGCTCACATCTACGGCGGATGTCCTCCAGTAGGGCGGCTGCACCATCATTCTGCGCTGTTCTCGATCCACTCGGACCCGTAGCTCCAGACGCTGCCGGTCGTCCCATATATCCGGCCGGTTTTACCGGTGCTATATCTGCATACCAAAAGTCCCTGAATCAGTATCATTACTTACTATTCAAAAACTTTAAACATGCCCATATAAGAATAGCAATTTGTCACTTACCATCGGGCCCCCAGACTCGACCAGGCGGAAGTGGCAGATCCGGATCCCCACAGTAGCTCATCCCACTATACGGGTAGTCGTCTATGTACAACGGCATCTGATCCCAATGGGCAAAAAACTCCGGTCGAAATGTTCGCCCGACCGCCCCTCCTCCTCCTTTGCAGAGTAGTCGTCCCCAACGACGCATCCTGGGCTCTCTCGGGCCCCCATCTGGAAGATGCACACGAGGCCTCCAGGTCGGGATCTTCTCAAAGAAGAAGGCGCACAACAAAGTCCCATATGAGCAATCATGATTCACCTGCCGCCTGCATAGCGACAACTGTCGCTTTAGCGACACCAACATCATTTGGGCCCACCCAAAGTAGGTCCCACTCAACACACTCTCCACTATCATCATCTACCCACCGGTGATGTGATGGAACGCCTGGGTGCCCAGGATTCGCAGCACAGCTGCGGCCACTGCACGGGTTTCTAGCCTCTCTAGATCCCCGATCGATATCCGAGTCCCCTTGACTTGGAAACCCGGTTGACAATGGCGTTCCACAAACTCCATGATATGCCGCCCCCGCGGCAACACTAGCTGCGTGTCTCCCACTATCCCCAATGGTGGGAGGCCGGTCAGGAAGTACACATCCTGGACCGTCAGTTCGATCCTGTGCCCCTGCACTACAAAGATCTCCTGATCTGGATCCCAGTAACTGATAATCCGGGCCAGTAATGGTTCCCCTGCTCTCATCAACAGGTTCTCCACAAACTTGAGAACCCCAAATCTGGCCAATACACGACGGACGCCCTGATCCGCCTGGATCTCTGCCCGAAGTGTTCCCAGATCCCTCTCTCTCCAGTTGACCCGTAACTCTGCCATACCTGCACAAACACATTCTTTTTGTCAGGGTACAGATCGGGCAAACCATAACCACACACCAAAACCCAACTCCCAGCCATCAAACAGCACCAAGCCCCCCTCATCTCCGAGGTCACAGTTTTCTGCCATTTTCTGGACCAGGTCGCACTTTTTGCCCCCAAACCTGCGTCCTGGGTCGCACTTTTTTCCCCAAAAAGTGCGACCCGGCCGTAGAGATGAGGGAGGGGATGTTTCTGGGGTGTTGGGCCCTAAACTGCAAATCTAATCCATCAAAATGCACGAGCAAGGTTAGGCCTCTTACCTCCAACTGACAGATCTCGAATCCAACGGTCGGTTTGTCCGCTACGTTCGCCGCAAGATTTAGGGCCTTCTCTCCTCTCCACATTCACCACTGCAACAATAGCAAATGAATGATTTTGGAGGGAAAACCGCCTCATTAAAAGAGAACCCCTGTTTCTTCTTTCGACTGCTGCGACCACACCGTAGCCCCGTTCGCCGAACCGTCAGCACCGATGGATAGATCTCACCGAGCTCTCAAATGGGTTTTACTTAGTTTTTGGTGATTTGATACTTCACCCGGACACATTTTTTCCACGAAGGGTCACTTCACCGCTCCTCAAAATCAAATTTCCTCACTTACGACACTTGTACTTGGGGCACCACATCGCCCCCTTACTTGTCCATGTTCGTGTTGATTTTCATCATGAGTTCCCACTTTGTACTCATGTTTCTATGACCCCCCATTGGGGCCTTTACTGTGTGGCAGCACTCTACAGTCGCCCTTGTTTAGAGCATCCAAGTCGCGTCATCATTGCATTCATGGAGTCTATCCTGCGTCCTTTTGCACCCCACCATAGCCCTCCATCCTTCTTTGCTTGGTTCCTCCCTTGTGTCGCATATCATGACCTGCAGTCCCACTGTCCCCTGTCCCTTTCGATATTGTGTCAGTCGCTGCCATGTCATTCATGCCCTTTATGCTCTAACAAGGGAAGTCGTCCATTCGCCACTCCATCCTTCCCCTTTCCACTATCATCATCGGTGTCAGTCTGTCTGTCGCTCTATTGTTCTTCTCTCGTGCCTTAGTTGAGAGTCTCTTATTGCCTCACCTACGGCGGACCTCCTTCTGTCGACATCAGCGCATTTATTCCAGAAGAAAGGTCTAGAGGGCGGTGTACCTTGGTTCCAGCTTCCACTCTTGTTCGGTGCCTCGGATCAGGCAGGGGGATCTCTCACTTCCCTTTGACTTGATTACTTCTCCAGCTCCTTTCAGCATGATCGAGATGAGTATACTGGACAGTCCAGTGACCCAGCAGCAGCTCCTGATGATTCCCGGGCGTGTGTGAGATGTCTCAGCCCTCATGAGGGGGTGGCCCTGCAGGTAGCCCCCCACATGCCCGGATGACCTCTTCATTACAGCCTTTGATGCCGCTCCACATTTTGATGATGATGGCCTTAGCCACCTGCAGCGCCTCTATGATTTGCATGTATCAGTCAGATTTTGTGAGCCCTTCCCCATTTACAGGGGGGCATTCGGGTTGTATTTATCTCATGTACTCAGATATTATTGTACTAGTCCTGGCTGTTATCCCAGGCACAGCATGTATGTGAGACTCTTCATTGTATTTTTATCTGGCCCTTGATTATGCCAGCTGTACTCTATGGTTCGGTCCCTCGTTTACTGGACACACTATTCTTTTGTACTTTGTCACGGCGGGCATAGGTATGCCTCCCCCGCCGCCTTCAGCACAGGTACCCTCTCATAAAAAGAGACTTTTTGCACCTGCGAGTCTCGTCTCCTCAGGGTCTAGTCCTTCGGCACACTATCTACCTCACACTTCTCTCTCTGACCTCCCCTTTTGTCGTCTGGTGATTGTATTCTTACAACGTACTTCGGTCATACGATTTGCTCCTGACACTCGCACGCTGGGGGGCAATCTGTTACACCATTTTTTGGTCATCTAACCTTTTATCATTAGATGGACCCAAGTACACCATGTAAGACCAGTTTTACCCCAAGTAAAGCTGCTTTCACTATGTTAATTAGGAAACCCCAAAAGGAATAATTAATTAAACCATAATTTAATTATTATTCCCAGTCATGTTTAACCCAAAAACAAAGAAATTAATGAGATACACCCATAGTTATCTTATTATTTTCTAGGGATAAGTATTTAAATAATATTCCTTGTTAAATATGACCAAATCAACCACTATTAATTAAATAAATCATTATTTATTTGATTTTATCCCAACCACTTCCTTAAAAGGATAAATAAATCATTTATTTATTTATTCCTCACTAATCAAGGGATTTGACCCAAGTCAAAGTCCCTTTCCCTCCAACAAATAATAATAAAATATTCCATAGAGGTGGATCTAGATTTGATTAACATTATTTTAATCATCCACCAAGATCTAGAATGACCCAATATTTTGTTATAAATAGGAGGGTTTCCCCCTTCATTCTTCACCTTTTGTTGCATATTAGATCACTCTGGATCTATACACTTGGTCTCATTTCTGCCATTTTGCTCCCATTGAGCTCTACCTTCTACATTGGGTTTTTCTACATCTACAAGAGAGAGAAAGCTTAGATTTGAAGTGCTGAGGACTACAAAGAACCCATCCCATTGAAGAGATCTGGATACACCTTCTTGTTTCCTCCCAGGTGCCCTGTAATATAAAAATTCATTCAAAAATCGTGTTCTTGTCTTGTCTGTTGGATGCATGGAGCAAACTCTTTACTTTATTGCTTAATATCTTTCCATTTATAGATCTGTTTGTTGCAGCACTTTAACTACTAATTGCAGATCTGAAGATGTTTTGCAGCCATTATTGTTGTTAGGGCTATTAGTTATGCGTAGCTAAAGTGGGTCTTTTTCGTACACTTCGACAAAGAATTCATACTAACATAAGGCCCTTTGTTTATTAGATAAACAACATTATCTTCATCAGCTGCCCAAAATTGTAAAGGAAATCCTGCATGCAATCTCATGCACCTTGCACGCTCCATGATTATTCAGTTCATCCTTTCTGACACACCATTTTCTTGTGGTGTTATTGGAAATTTCATCTCCCTGTGAATTCCATGCTCTGAACAGTACCTATCAAACTCTTTGTTGCAATATTCACCTCCATTGTATGATATCAAACACTTCAACTTCATTCCTGTCTCAATCTCAACCAAAGCTTTCCATTTCTTGAAAGTATCAAATACATCAGATTTATTCTAAATACAATAAATCCAAGTTTTTCTAGTTGCATCATTAATAAAAGTAACAAAATAATGAGAGATACCAAGAGATGATACTTGAGAAGGCCCCCATACATCTGTATGCAAAAGGTCTAATTTTTCGCTCTTCTTTTCTTTCCCAACTTAGAAATCTGACTCTCTTCTATTTTCCATAAATACATTTCTCACAAAAAATCTAGATCAATATACCTCAAACCCGACAACAAATTTCTTGAGTGAAGAATCTCCATCCCCTTCTCGCCCATGTGTCCGACACTATGATGCCATAATGCTACAACTTCTCCTTTGAAAGTTAAAGCATTAACATATTTAGAAATACCATTGCATAAATACAATGTACTAAACTTTTCTCCTTTTTCTTTTACCAGGGCTCCTTTGGTGACCTTCCAAGTTTTATCTGTGAAAGTTGCACACAACCTTCACTGCTTAACTACCCTATTGAAATTATGCTTTTAATTAGATCTGGAACATGCCTTACCTCCTTTGATAACCATTGGTTTCCATTCTGTTTTTTTACAGGAACTTTACCCATTCCAACAATTTTATACGTTTTGTCATCACCCAAACGAACTTGTCCAAAATATCCTTGAACATAGTCATGAAAATATTTCTTATCAGGTGTGGCATGGAATAGGCCCCTGAATCTACCACCCATGAATCAGTAAAATTTTCTAAAGAAAGAATCAAAGCATATTATAACACATCACTTGTCACATTTGGATTCATGATTATTTTCTTGTTGTGTGTCTCCTTCTTTTCCCTTTCAAGATCTATAACCTTTCTTCAAGTTTCCTTTCTTTCCACATTTACAGCACACTATCCCCAATCTTGACTTGGATATGCATTTCCTTGATTTACTACAATATGTTGAGTTCTTTCCTCTTTCAATTTTTTCTTCCCTTAGTATTTGCACTCAAAGTATTACCTAATGTCTCACTGGAGATTTTCCGTCGCATTTCCTCACTAAGGATAACATTGAAAACATCATCAAACTTTAAAGTAATAGATCGAGAGATAGAGTTACTAATAGCCATAACTAAACCATTCCAAAGTTTTGGAAATGAGCACAAAAATAATAGAGCCCTAACTTCATCATAAAAGTGTAACCCTATAGCACTTAACTGACTGGTAACCGTATTAAAATCATTTAAAGGTCTGAAACAGATCCACCTTTTGACATCTTCATATTAAATAAAAGTTTCATAAGAAATACCTTGTTCAAGTCCGAGGGTTTTTCATATCGCTTTTCCATTGCCCTAATCAAAACCTCTGTTGTTGTTTCCTTCTAAATATTGAAGGCTACTGATGTCGCGAGGCACAACTGTACTGTTCCAAGTGCCTTTCTATAGAGAATCTCCCATTCTACGTCTGTCATAGTTGTCGGCTTATTTTTTTTCCGCTCAATGGTTAGTACAGATCTTTCTGATACAGAAAATATTCCATATGAATCTTCCATAATGCATAGTTTTGGCCATTAAATTTTTTGACACTAAACTTAACATCTTCCTCCATTTCTCCCACTCGAACCATGAACCCTTATTTCTTGCGATGTTATTAGCCAAATAAACCTTCAGCTATGATATGATTTGTTAGAAAATTATATATTACAGAGCAATGCAACACATAAAATATGGGGAAACGCAAGCACATTAAACATATAAAACAAGAGAGACACAGATATACGTGGTTCACCCAATTTGGGCTACGTCCACCATGAACATCCAGTCCTTCCTTTACATTATCCAACAAAATGAAGAGACACAACCTACAGTAGATCCTTTGTAATATCATATGTTCTCTATCACAGTCTCTCTATTTGTTTCTCGCTATGATAATACACATACAATACACAACCACAATTATAATGCCCTTATACAAATTGACGAGTTGCCTTCTAAGGAAAAATCCCTAAATTAAGCATAACTTCTACCATCAGATCATCCCCCTAATGAACGGACATTATTTAATAGAAATTACAATACTTTTATAAGGAAATTTTACATATGTTTTTAGCTTTGAGGGGTGCTTCCTTGAAACCCCCGCCGACAGACCGCTAGCACAGCACCCCCCGGTCGGGGGGCAGCCACCTCCATGTGGGGGGGAAAATCCCCCTCGCACACCCCCCTGCATGGAGGGGTGTATACTCTTCCTGGGGTATACATCCGGTTGAAACAAAGATCTTTGAAGTAGGATGAAAATCATGCTCCACACTCAACAATTTTACATGCACCACCAAATGAACCTGTTAAAAAGTTTCTCTCACTACTCATGGATGAGTGTGCACATGATACTTCAGATTATAATTTGATCTAAATGAGCCTTTTCCTATGACACCTGTTGGACCACCAACTATTGAACATCGAGATCATTCTTTCTCGCATATTCTAGCATATTCTCCGCCACCTTCAACACAAAAATGGCACAACGTGTTGTCCATGTAAATCCCCTCTGCATATAGGGACAATCCCTATAGCCCTAGGGTGGGTATAGAAACTATGGGAGCATACTAACATCTACCTTCCTAGATTATAAATTAAATTCAGAGCAAGGAAGAGGACCTGACTTATTGTGATGCTATGTTGTCATCTTTCGTCGAAGCTTCTTGATCCATCGCTCTTCTCAAGCTCGATACATGCTGCTAACAATATTAAATTACCTGTGCAGACAGTCAAGGCACCATGAAAAGTTTAAAATCACGAGAAGAATAAAACAATTACAATCTATCTAACTGATCAATGAATTCTATAAATCTCATTATGAATGTAAACAAGAGTAGAAGATAAATATCAGTTGCATTTTATTATGATAAAGACAAGGGGAGTTTACAACCAAGCCTTGATGTTGAGGCTCTCCTTCAGTAGGTCTGTATCCAAGCACATTTTCAACACCCTCATACACAAAGGTCCAAGATACACAAAGGTTGAAGATTTCAATACGTTCTTAACACACAAAAACAATCACACTCTGCATTATTCTCCCAAAGCTATAAATGCTTCTCTTCTCTATGGTTTATAACTAAGGCAGTAGAGGTAAAAGAGGTATCCTTATATATTAATGGAGGAGGAGGTTATGGGCCCTCAAATAATGGAAAAAGAGCTTATCCTTTGGAGTAGTTCCTATTTCTTGGAAACAAGAAGCCCAAAGAGGAATTCCTCAGCCATATCCTCAAAAAAAACTTCCAGCTCATCGCCTCGTGAAGCTTCTATTCATGGAAGCTTCGTTTCTATTTTAAAAACTTTCCAAAAGAGGATCGGTGTGGGTCTAACATTAAGACATAGCACCGGTTGGCATGGGTCTCAGTGAAAATATCTGCTATCGGTGTGGGTCAGACATTGAGAAAAGCGCTGACCTTAAAAACCAGGTTTTTATAGGCATATTCTAGAAAATTTCTAAAGGGAGATGAATTGGCAGACAAAGTGTGGTTTAGGGGTATGTATTCCATGCTTGGAAAGTACACAAAGAACGTGGAGTATAGGGAAAATTTTCTCTATAACACCATGTGACTAATCCCTTGGATGATCCTACCTCAATACCACAGTTTAAGGAAGATCCACAAGAACTCTTAGCTATGGAGTCATGCATTCCCATGCACGCTTATCTAAAGCAAGCATATGATCCACAGAGTTATGCATAAGTAGTTGAAAATCTTGAATGGGAAGCAACAATGGATGAGGAATAAATCTCTCTCATTGAGAACCAGACTTAGGATCTGGTTCCTCTACCTTCCAATCATAAACTTGTGAGTTGCAAGTGGGTTTACTAAACCAAATAAGCATCAAATGGCCAACTTTGTTGATATAAGCCATGATTGGTAGCAAAAGGTTTTTAGCAGGTACATGGTGTTGACTATGATGAGGCTTTTGCTCTAGTGGAAAATACGGATTCCATTGGGCTAGCTCTCTCCATTCTACCAACAAGAGGATGCGAGCATGGTATGCAAAGATGGATTCCTATTTTTTATCTCAAAAATTTGTATGCTAGAAATCTTACTCCAATGTTTATTTTTTGAAGAAAATTGACTCCGTGTTGATCATAGTACTCTACATATATGATATTTTCATAATAGGTAGTTCAACGATTAATATTACTATGATTAAAATTTCATTGCATAAGTGGTTTTATATGACAAAAATGGGCTTGCGAAATTTCTTCCTTGGACTAGAGATCGATCAGACTGGTTATGGGATTACCATTTCTCAGCCAAAGTATGTTGCAGATATTTTGGCATGATTTCACATGAGTAACTACAAGTTAGCAGCCATGTCTTTATTATCACGTATAAAAATTGAGAATGACAATAATACACCATTGGTTTATTTAACATTGTACCGTCAGCTTGTGGAAAGTATTATTTATCTCACTCTCTCTTGTCCTCATCCCTCATATGATGTAGGAGTAATTTATAGATACATGTAGGATCCACAAGAGTTAAACTGGAAAGTTTAAAATCACATCCTTTGATATTTATAGGGGAAAATCACATATGTTATTAATTATCCAACAAATTGTTCTTTAAATCACATTGGGTTCGCAAATTCATAATGGGTTGGTGACAACATTGATCACAAGTCAACCTATGGTTATGTACTTAGTTTGGGATCCAACAAAAATTTTTGGTCAAGAAAGAAGCAGGTTTCCATTGCTTTATCACCAATAGAGGCCAAGTACAAAGGAGCAGTAAATGCCACTATTTAGGCCATTTGCATAAAAAATTTCCTATCTGAGCTTTGTATCAGTGTCCATCATCAAACTGTCATGTGCTATGATAATCAAAGTACGCTAAAGTTTTGCAAAGATCTAGCATAGCAACGACAAACCAATCACATCGTGATCCACATGCAATTGATTAGGGAAATAATTCACGATGAGAACATCTATCTTTAGTATTGTCCTAGTTCCGAGCAGACTGTCAATATCTTCACCAAGACTTTCACAGAGATTAAGCTTCATTTTTCATGAGATCGTCATAGGGTGAAGGACAAGACTTCCTAGTAATTGTCTTTTCTCTAATTTTTTCATTATATTTTGAGAGGGGTTTTCTTCCCATTTTCTTTTCCCTCTTTCCCCTTTTCATGCATTGTATATGGGTACCTAAAATGGCCTTGTTTCCGACACTCGTTCATTTTGCATCATACTCACCTAAGTTATCCTTAAGTGGGGGTGTTGGTGTACATGCACATAGTTAGCATTAATTAGCACCAGTTCAACTCAAGTTATTTCATTTTATGTGCACTTGGCTTTAGCTAGTTAACTCGAGTGCTTACATGTGGTGTGCATTTGGATTTTGTTAGTTAACTCTAGTGCTTTCATGTGGTGCATGTGCACATTAACAAAACATAAAGCACACTTAACTTCAGTTAGCTTTAATTATCTATATTTATTGCATGTAAAACCAAGCTTAAGATAGTTGCTTTATGTATAGATTCTCAAACTAATGTTGTCAATCAAATTAATTCTCAATTCAATTTTTATTTTTCAATTCTCGCAAGTTTGTACAATTATTCTTCAACTAGATCTGTATTTGTGCTCTAATAATTTGAAACTTATCTCACGATTCACGTGGTTTCTCCAAATCCATTTGAAATGTGGCAAATATCAGCTAGCCCCATAAAATGACAATGAGAAAAGAATATCAGCTGTGAGCTAGGGGCAGTCAACTATGCCAAGGGACCGAGTGGGTGGTTTGCCCCCCATCACTTTGTTGATGTAGCCTCAACTGATTTGTTATCGATCCCCAAAGAAAATCTGCTAAAACCACTTTGTTGAGGACCCAAAAACTACTTATGGAAACCAGAGTTGTAAGTGGTTTCATTCCATCATATAATGGTCTCTATGCAATGGTGTATCACGACAAGGTGAGTTACAATGGAGCTTGATACTTTATAACAAATATGTAAGATGAGGGAAAAATGTAGTTTATACCTTGCAACCATAAGGGGAAATTGGCCATTACTTTTGGGCTTATTAATACAAGATTTGTGACATCCATTTGAATCACTAAAACCTTCATGTCTATAATAGTTTCCACAGTTCTCCCAAGTTCATTTCCAAGATCATCTAGTGAGATATATTATTAGGGATATAAATGTTTTCTATCATTTCGATGGTGGATCATATTCTTGTGGGGATTTCCGTTGATGCTAATAAATAAAGGAAAATGTTAACTTGCATAACATTGATATAAACATGCTACCTGCCTTGTATTGGTAAACAATATCTTGGTAATAGAGTCAAAGATAGGCCTTGCACATTGGACGATATATGCACAATAGTGGCTCCTTAGGATGGTAGTATGTTTACATGATATTTACAAGGCTAATCACATTTGATCAATTGCAATAGCCTGAAATTTTTGATGTATGTAATTTATTTGTTGAAAATAGAAGTTGAAATATGGGTTCTGATTAAAAGGGGGCTTAAGCATCGAAATTACCAATGTTGGACTCCCTAAGGGAACATGAAGTGTTACATTGGTGCTTCGATGGAAAAAATAGGTGTATTGGTGCGGTGAAAGGTTCTAGAGGGAGGGGACCACCAGTGCAAACCCCGCAACCTCGTCACTTGCATAAGGTACCTCACTCCCTGTCAACCGTCAATTTTTTCCATGAGACCTCAACCATATATTGCTGTGGTTAGAGGATTATCGTAGATTTTAGTATTCATTGCAACTGAATCATGACAATCACCCCCTTTCAACAATCAATTTTTTCCATGAAACCTCCACCATCTATTGTTGTGGTTAGAGGATTATCATAGGCTGTAGTATTCACTGCAATTGGATCATGAAAATCATGATGGGTTGTGTAGCTTCTATAGCAACCAATAATGTAATTCATTTTTCTTTATATTTTAAAATTATTTTCTAATGTCTAACAAATACTAAAATTATATTTCTTTCCACCAAGAATATTATGTCATATGAATGCTCAGTCATCGAATGGAAAATTAAAAATAATATTTTTAAGAAATAAAACTAGAAATTTCTCCAGATGTTGCCAAGGAAACGCTGTAAGGCATAAATTAATGTCGTTCAAATATAAAGTAATGTTGTTCAAAACTAGAAGATAAAGAGTAATCACTTACATTATGCCAAATATGCAGATTCTATAACCTTTACAACATAGATTTTCTATTGGATTTTCCATTGGTTGTCCTTTCTTAACTTATTTTTGGGAGTTGGACTCGTTTGTGACGGAAGAGGTTTATATTCAAGGTTTTTCCATTGGATGAACAAGTTTAAAGCAGAGCTATGAAATAGATATATCAATAATGTTAGTCACTGAGATAACAACTTTACATTTTTTTATAGGAGAGAAGTGGATATTTTCTTGAGGATTGATTAAAAAATTATTTTAGCTGACATAGCAACCTTAATGCACTATTCAGAGATACCATGGGGAACTCTTATGCTAGAAGCCATGAGATTTACTTTATTCAACATGATATTATACGATACTAGGCCAATAAGGGTCCTATAAATAAACGAAAAACTATTTGTATGCCTCATAATGAAAAACGTATTCCGAAAAAGTGGACAAACACAATTTTACTCATGAAATAATTTGAAACTTATGTAGAAAATTTATATTCTTCCTCTGATATCCATTTTCCCTAAGTCAATTATAGCCCAAGCTCATTTTCCCTCCCAAACTATTATTTGTTGGATTGAGGGGTCTTGACCCATGTTCCGTTTTCCCTCCCAAATCATCCATGAATGTCTAAATATAATGACTGCCACCTAATGATGGTGTTTTCATTGGCACACATAAATTTGAGTGCACAATCTCGAAAGGTTCCTTTGCCCTTATACTCTTTTCTGCAGGAAATGATTCTCTGTGTTTTTTTCCCAAGATGCAGCCTTCACCTAAGCTCTTTGGTTTCTGTATGAGTGGTGATCCCTTTATTATTCCTTTTCTATGCAATGAATTCAAACCTCCGAAAATGAGATGAACAAATCTCAAACTCCATAACCAGTTCTCATATTTCAGTTCTTCTTGAAATATTTATTGCGTGACAGCTACTACAACACCTCCTTCCTTCAAGTCTGATCTCATCTTGAGAGGAAACATTCTATTGCTTGTCATATGCACTTTTTCAATGAGTTATCTACTTGGACGCTTATCCATGATTGTGCACACATCATCTTTAAAGGACACATTGTATCCCTTTTACATGATTTGTCCAATTCTTAGAAGGTTACGTTTCAAACTAGGGATGTAATAGACATCTGGCACGAACTTCTTCTCTCACTTTTTTGTCAGAACATTTACTCTCGCTTTTCCCATGACAGGGACTTTGTATTAGTCCCTAATGTCACTTCAGATTTTACACTTTCATCTAGGTAGGAAAACATTGCTATGTTTCCAGTCATATGGTTACTACACCCTGAATCTAAGAACCATATATCTTCTTATTTTTCTTGTGCTACATTACAAGCTAAAAAAAAACTTCTATGGTTCTGATTTTCTTTTGTAAAATTTACACTTGGTTTACTACCCATGTAATTTTTCTTATTTCTACATTCATTTTCATAATGACCATATTTTTTGCAATAATGGACATGCAATTTATCATACCTCTATCCTTGTACTTGATTCTGGCTTGAGCCTTGTCTTGGATTCTGATTGTTGCCCCTTCCACTTGTGATTGTAGGGATGATTCTTCCACCTCTGTGTGGGCTTCTTCCTCTTCCTTGGTATTTTTATCTTCCTCAACCTCTACACTAAAAAAAAGACATTTGTGTCTTAAATGCATGTTCCAATGATGAGTTTGTTGCTCTGTTCAGTTTTTTATCATGAGACATCATCGATGCATGAAGCCCATCCACTAAAAATTTTGAGAGATCCTTTGTATCTTCTAAGGCCATAACTATGGAATCAAATCTTGATGGTAGACTTCTTAAGACTTTCTCAAATATTATCCTTTCTTCAAGTGTCTCTCCATGAGACCTGATTTGGATAACCAACCCAATCACATGTGTAAGGAACGAGTCTATGTTATCACACTCTTTCATAGAAAGAGTTTCAAAATCTCTTCTCAGCATTTGGAGTTTTGCTGTCTTCACCTTTTCCATGCCTTTATAAGCTGTCTCGAGGGTATCCCATGCCTCCTTGGACTTCGTTGTTGTTGCAACCCTTCAGAAAATACTCTCATGTACTACTTCAAAAATATAGAAGAGGGATTTAGAGTCATTATTATTATTGTCTCTCAATAAATCTCTTTTTGCTTATGTCAAAGAATTTATTGTTGCTACATCTTTTGGTTTTTGGAAACCATTTTCCACCAGCTGTCAAATATCTTGTGAAGAAAACAAGGCCTTCATTGTAATGGCCCAATAATCATAGTTTTTACCATTGTACTATGGTAGTTGTGGATTAGTCAGGTTTGTGTTTGTTGTTGCCATCTTGATCATGTAAACAAAACCTTCTCACTGCTAGAGAATCCGCTTCTGAAAAAAACCTTTCAGCTTATTTAGTAAAGAGCTCATTCTTTCATTTAGAGCCTAGACCTGCTCGGATACCATGTTGGAAATTATAGTATGCTCTGATGCTATGTCGAGAACATACACGAAACAGAGAATCAGAAAACAATTTACACAGAATGCAAAATTCAAATCAATGACAACAAAAAAATACACAGGGAGACAAAAAACAAAGAACAATTCTGTATCATATTCTTCTGTGGTAACAGGCTTCAACTCTGTTACATAACATATGAAGAACATTTTGCTTAATAAAAGAATGGTGGAGCTGACAATTTTAATGTAATTCAATGCTAGACGGAATGGATAACCACAAAATCGTACTTCTGCTGCGAAAGCCCGATTCTTCACAAATCAGCACACAAAACACATAATACTGAACTTGAAATGTTATATGTTTTGGCTAAAAAACCACATGGCATCCCCACCCTCATCAAAAATCATATTTTAGCGATTTTAACTTTTTATTGGGTGCATATGGGAAAACTTAAGTTCTTGAGATTTCCATGTGTGATGGCATGATCACATTGTAACATAAACGAAAAAACTTATGGGCGCTAAAAAGGTAAGTTGTAATATGTGTGCAATGCGAAATGCAGGCGCTAAAATTTAACCTGTAAATTGTGCGAAGTGCGATGACAATGTCGCATCGCAACGTCGCAAGTTTTGGTATGGGGCCTAAAAATTAAATGCTAATAGGTGCGAGGTGCGATATGTGGGAACTTAAACATCGGGAAGTGTGAAATGGAAAATCATAAGGAATAAAGTGATAACAAAGTTTTTCATGCTGTTTGGTAATGTGGTAAGGTTGGATGGGTCCCACCAAATCACATTGGCGGGGATTTAAGTTTTGCAGTGCATTAAGAGGTAAGGCTTAAAAGTTCTGGGCTGAGATATGCGAGAAAAAGGTAAGTATAAAAAGACAAAGACAATTAAATGCAAAGTGTCACTCAGGTACTCTGTTTCTTGATATTGTGTGAAAACACATGCAGATTTGGATCACGTGCTTTGTCCTTCCCTCCAACAAAACATCAATGCTTTATTCATGGCGGTGGTGGGAGTATTTCCAACACCTTTCTAGAAAAACTATCACTTTCCATATACACCTTTATCAGAGCCCCATCTTCCTTCTTAGCACCCCATACCCTTCTTTTCTTCCTTCTTCCTCTTCTCTTCGAACTTTCCTTCCTAAATAGACCACCATTTTTTGTTCAAAATATCCTCAACATCTCTGAAACCACTGAGTTAACCAACATAGAATGCAAATATCAATGTGAAAAAAATGAAATTGACCAAACTTAAAGAAAAACACACAGACACCAGAGGTGCCATTTAGTTATGATAGTTCAAAATCAGTGAGAAAAATTGTGGTGTCTATCCAATATGCAATTCCAAAGTTTTATGTGACCATGAAAGACTGCAGAGTTAGTACCTAATTTATATCAAGGGTATTTTGTATTGCTCATGAAACTCATAGATCACGATAACACATATAATTTAGGAGTCGATTGTCAAATAGATGTATTAGAGGTCAAGATATTGTCTCATAATTCAATATTTCTACATTTCACCAGTATTGGCCTCTACCACTTCATCATTCCCATTGTGTATGACATTGAATAAGGAATTGAACAGAATATGTTTCATGCTGAGGATAGTTTTCTTCACTCATTGTGCACGCTCATCATAGTGCAAATGAACCCTAAGCACAGTTGTTACGAGACCTTGCTGCTAAACCAGAGTGGGTTTTTTTTCAAAGTTTCATCCATTGGCATAGCTTGAAGGACGAAATCATGTAAACCATCAAATATTCAATTTTCATATAAACTTGGAATTTATTTTACACACTGCTTTACCTTTCGAGCACAACCTTCACAATGAATGTATACAGTTATCATAGCTTCAAGGAAAAAAATTGTGCAAACCAACAAATATTCAATGTGCATATAAACCTGGCAAGTCTTTGACACACTTCTTGACCTTTCCAAAATAGCCTTCACAATGCATGTCTACCTTTATCACAACTTTGAGAGACCCATCTTCCTTCTTATCATCCCTGCCCTTATTTTATTTCTTCTTCTCCTTCTTCTTTTCGAATTTTCCTTGCACAAACCACCATTTTTTGTTCAAATTATCCTCTACATTTATGAAACCGTTGAGTTAACCAACAAATAATTCATATCTCAATGTGAAACAAACCAAATTCAACAAACCTATATCGAGGGTATTTGAGATCACTCATTAAACTCATTGATCAAGATGAGACATATACTTTAGGAGCCGATTGTCGAACATTTTTATTATACATTAATATTTCATCTCATTCTTCAATTGCATGTATCAACAAGGGTTCCTTTATTGCGTTAGAATGCTTGCTAAGGAAGTTTTGTTAAATATCCATCATATAAAAAGATATAATAAATGAAATATTTGATCATGTCAAGCCTAGATGTATACATTCATTATTGGATCCCTCCCACTATGTTGGGCACGAACTTAAGGTTCTATAACAAGTCATGGGTAAAAATTCAAGTCAATCTCGAGAACATCACACAATTTTTTCCTTATGTGCATAGTAATTCCTACAATCAAAACTGGTGCTGATCTTGAGCACTTAGACAAGGGAGTTATAAATGGTTTTGCCAACAGTTGGCTCTCATACATTCTTGTTAAAACTTACAACAAAATGATTTTCCCCAATAGCCACACTAATTTCATTCCTTAATAGGAAACCTTATTTTCTTCTCTAATTTGGCATAGTCATCACAGTGAAAATGAACCCTGATCACACTTGTTACCACAATTGATTGCAAAAAGAGAGTGGTTTTTCTTAAAAGTTTCATAGGTGTGCACGAATGGGTTATAAAGAGACAATCATTTGTGACTCGCAAGACTAGTATATTTTCTTAAAAATACATGCTAATATTATTTATGATGTTCAAAACCATCAATTTCCACATGCCGGGCATGGAGTAGAAACTGATTTTCCTTTATTGCTCTTTTTCTGCTGGATGCGATGATCGTCATTGCTGTGATAAAATTTCATGATGTTGGCCCCAGGGGAGTATGTCAGGCCCTATTTTAATCGATATTTTTCTCTTTGTGCGGAGCTCCTCCCAGATGTCAATGTGGTTTTCACTGTTCCAAATTTTTTTCCATTTGCTGGTGTGTATCCATTGCCTATATCCCTGAGAGATGTCTCCTGTCCAGAAGTCACGAGCTTTTTGTTGTTGCCGATTTTTTAGCGTAGCATTCCATAGAGGTCTAAAAAATATGGAAGAGAGGCTTGGCATTTTTGCCAGGAATCCTCCCAAAATCTAGTTTGGTTACCATCTCACAGCTCTTAGAATTTATGGTTTTGGATAATAACTTTTGATGACTAGCTGCTTTCCAGATTTGGGAGCCTGGAAAATCTAAGTTGTATTTAATGAGATCTTCCTTTGGCCAGTACTGTGCATACTTTTCCATCCATAGGTTGGCCCAAGGGGTGTTGGGATTGGAGACACATTTCCACCAGATGCTCACTCCCATTATGTTGTTGTTGTGTTCAGGGCCCCGAAGATCTAGACCTACCTGATTTTTTTGGATGCACACATATGTCCAGTTAACTAAGGCCCATTTTTTTTTCATTTTCTACCTCCTCAGAGGAATCGTTGTTACAGGGTGCACATGGGTTTAAGGACCCATTTGGAAGTAGAAATAACTGATAAGAGGTAAATGGGAAGAGATTGCAAGACAAATTTGATGAGGACCAGATGACTAGCATTGTTAAGAGTGTAGTGAATCCAGTTGGAGAGGCTAGTTTCCATTTTGTCAAGTAGAGATCTACAGGAGGAGTTATTGATGACAGAATCAGTGAGTAGAGCTCCTAAGTATTTAGAGGGTAGAGAGGCAATGGTGAAGCCAAGGATGCGAGCAATGTTGCGTTGGGTTAGAGGGAAGTGTGGAAGAAAAAAATCTTATTTTTTTCCTGGTTGATCTCTATCCCTGAAGCTTCAGAGAAGGAGTCGAGAATGGATTTGAGGGTACGGGCTTCCTAGACAGAGGGGTAACCCATGATCAAGTTGTCATCCACAAATTGTTGATGAGAGGTCGGGGGCAAGTTATGGAGAGGTAAGCCCAATAGTGCTCCCATCTAAATAGAGTTTTTGATCAGGTGACCCAAGCCTTCAGCCATGATGATGAATGTAGAGCTATAAAAAGGGTCTCTTTCACCTCTAATTACCTCACATTAATATGTCAATCCGGGAGCGTTTTGTTATTAAAAAGAGTGACTCAGTCTGAGGTTATCACTTGTCAGAGTAATGCTAGTAGTACAGTGCTTAAGAAATACAAGAGTAAATGGATGCTTGTCTATAACTAAATTACTTCAAAGAATAAATCACACATTCAGAAAACTCAGCAGCTTATCAGTCAAGGGTTCGGCAGTGATAACCCATCCCTTCGGAAACTGATGGAAAGGAAACTAGAGCATAGACCACGAGCCTGGGAGCTAGACAGTGACTGCCAATGCTCACTACAGCCTTAGATCATCTCTCACGCCAAAACAACAAATGCGATTAAATGGAACAGCAAATAAAGAATTGAACAGCAATTCTGGAATAGAATAGCAAATCTAAAATGGAACAGCAATTGAATAACTAAGTCCCGCGAGTTGTAACCAAGCTTAATCTATTAATTCAAATGCACTCTTCGCAATCAAATAACATTATTTCACTCTTAAGGCAAATCATGCAAAACACACTAATGGAACAACAATAACTATTAATGAATTATGGAACAGCACTAATAAATCAGAAACGCACACAACACGCTGGAATAATAATCTGATCAACATTAATCAACATGAATATGACTGTGCTTCCAGATAGATCTGAATCCAACGATTATGAAGAACACTACCTCAAACGAATGTATGACACGAATGTTCAATATAACAGCTCTGTAACAGAACAGTAAGAACATGCAATTAACTCTTGAAGGGATTAATAACTTGATGCGGAGTCAACACACGATTCTAGCTGTAAAAACCTCAATGATTCAATCTTTAACAGAGCATGTAATATCAACTTAAACGCATAACAGATTACCAAATAACAACGATGAACAAACCACGCAGAAATCAAATCGTAGTGGTACAAAAGCAAGTGTCCTCCGGGGCCGGGCCCTTAGCCTCCAAGGATACACCGCTTGAAGTTAATCCAGACGCAGAGATGAAATAATCACCAAGCTTTTATTAATGCATCGGTCAAAAATACAATGAACCAGTTCTCAACAAGACTTAATAATCAGAGCTGATGTTTAACAGAAAATTACATAAAAGCGTATCCTTCTTCTTCTTAAGCTAACAGTGTTGTCCCTTTATATAAAGGTGACGGCGGAGATGTCCAAGTAACAAGATAAATAAAGCAGCGATCCCTCAGGATCGAAGATCCTGAGGGATTCACCAAACTTTAATTCTTCATCCTTTCCTTTCTTTTGCGCCGAGCTGGTGTCTTCTCCTTCTTTTCCGGGCCAATTTGCTTTAATTTGTTTAGCCTTGTTTGCATTCGGTTCTCCTTCAGAGGGACAACAGTTATCTCGACTTTGTCTTTTCCTTTGGAGCGGCAATGCCTTGTTTTCTCCTTTTCCTGCACAGAAAATAACCATTATCAGTGGTTAAGTCTTGCATATCAATTCTCACATGTTTTTTTATAGTTCCTTATTACTTTCCAAATTCATGATGCAAAAAGGTTTACAAATTCTACTAAAAATCCACTGAAATAATCATCAAAAGCATACCTTTTTAGTACTCCACACACCCCCCTGCTTACCTTGTTTCATGTCCTCATGAAAACATTGTAGTTGACATGCAAGGTAGTGAGAGAATATGCTGGAGAAGGAGTCTCATGTGGAGGCGTACAGCCATGATGAGTGATTAGATAGTCAAAGAACTGACCTGTTTGCCCCTCAGGCATCTCATACAGGGCCTGGTATCCGGGTGCAGGGTGCCAAATAATTGGAGTGCGAAATCTATATCCTAACCAGGATGACCCTGCTTTCAGAATGCTCTCACTATAGAGGTTCAAATGGTTGGCAGTTAATTCAAAATTCTCATACTTAAATGGTTCCCTGAGCTGGATCTTTGGATCAGAGATTCGGTACCGAAATTTGGTTGCATTAATGGCCAGATTTTTGATGGAAAGAAAATATTCTAAACTCTCTCGAATGAGTGCCTCATGCATGGGTCCTAATGTTTCATTAACACCCGGAGTCTTTATGAGGTTTCTATGAGCTTTCCATAACTGCACTGGGTTCCTAGGCTCAGCCCTTACCCGTAAATCAAGACCATTTTCCTGACTCTGGAAAGTATCATAGGCTTTGAGCCATTTAATCTGATTAACCCCGAATGAAATCAATGCTTGTAATTGGATGTATCCAACGAAAGGGCCAGGGTTCAACTCAGTCTCCTGATCTAGCACAAGGTCATGCAAATAAAGTTTAGACAACAATCTCTGGACTTTCACTCCATAATGTTTACAACAGTCTATAAAGTCATTGACAGTGTTGATTTGTATAGGGGCGCCTGCTTTAACAACTTTTATTTTTAATTGTAAATACCGTTCTAATAAAAACAGAGCATAGTTTTTAGCAGGGGCCCTACATGCTAAAACATCATTGTATAAAGAACACAAGGTATTCATCTGCTTGACAACAATATCTAGTCTACGGGTTACCTGTGCAACTTCCTCTTGTTCCTTTTTCCACCCTTCAAAGGCCTGGTTTTTGGATTGATTGACGTCCCTTAGTTGCTGCTGTAACTCTTCATATTTTTCTCGGGGGACCGTTTGCTCTCTAAGTTGTTCGGCTTCCTGCTGGGCTTGCTTCATCATCTTATGCATGGTTTTTGTCTTCGGATCTTTTTTCCATAGGTCAGTGGAGGCTGGGAGTTTTACCTGAACTTTCTTATTATGCTGTTTGGAGTTCAGAACCCTTATTACCCCTGAGGGTGGTGCCTCTGTCTGGATTTTCTTGTCGCTGGTCCTCATATCGTCCCTTTCTATTTTAACGCGGATATCAGTCTGTTGCTGTTCCTCAGCATCGTTTGGAACGGCGGCTGGATTTTCAATAGGGTTTTGAACAACAGGGCGATTGTTGGCCCTCTTTTTCTTCCCTCCGGTCTTTCTTACCCTCTGGTTTACTTTCATAACTCTAATTTGCTGTCTGAGCTGGGTTATTGTATTCAATAATTCTTAATTTTCATTAGAAGGAGCATTAACATTTGTCTGCTAACGGTTTATGAGATGACTAGTTTCTAGATCTTTCTCTTGGGGTGCTTCCTCGCTGTTCTGCTCTGGCTGTTCTGGGGTAGGAATCTTGACTGGTTCTGTCTCTTCCTGGGCAACTGCTTTTTCTGCTCCTACTCCCTCTGGAATTTCCTCTGGTGTCTTGGGAACAGATTGTTCCCGTTCAGTATCTCTCATCTCTTCTTCATCATAAACAGGCAGATTCCCTTTTTCTGCCTCTACTGCATGTGATTTTTCAGATGCGTTTTCTTCTTGGGGTTTGTCGTGGAGGTCTGCTGAATTAGAAGGTTGGCCATACTTACCCATATTGGCCAGGACTGCGGCCAATTCGTCTTCTCCCATTGGGTCTTGTAATGGGCTACCTCCCTGCTGTCCCATTTCCTCCTCCTGTTCAGTTTCTGCTTCTATTTCTGTTTCCGAATGCTCGGCTGCTTCTTCTTCGGATTTCTCGTCCTCAATTACCACTGGTTGGCTGGTGCTTTCCTGGAGCTTTTCCAGCCTTCCTCGCATCCGAGCTAACCGGATTGATTTTCTGGGCTTCTCTATCCTTCCTCGCATCCTAGGTAACTGGGCTGATTTTCTGGGCTTTTCTAGTCTTCCTCTCATCCGAGCTAACCGGGCTGATTTTCTGGGCTCCTCTGGCTGCTCGGGTGTATTACTAGCATGATTGTGCTTTGCCGATTCCTAGTGTATCTCTGGTCGTTCTGATGCACTAGCAACATGTTTTTGTTTTGCTAATTCTCTGCGTTTTGCCGGACGTTCTGGTGTGCTTGTAGAATTCTTACGTTTTGGGGATGGTGCTGTCAATCCCCCCTCAACCATTACAATCAGCTCTTCCCAGCTGCTCTGCTGCTGGGTGAGACTATGACTAACTATTAATCGTATTAACCCATGGTGACTGACGACTGACTCTACATGTTGTGCCTTTTTTATGCTTCGTGCAGCATCATGCAGTAATGAATTCAGAAGTGCAGGTAGATTTACAGAGCATTTCTGCTTTAAAACAGCTAAGAGTTTAAGATGTCGTGGTCTTACCACGTCTTTCCTCCCCTCGTAGGTGATGTAGCTCTGTATTGTTCTTGCTAATTCCGTCCAGGGTTCTCCTAGGGTTTCTGGCAGAACTCCCTTCCCCTTAATTGTCAAGCTCTGGCCTTCGTCCTGGAAAATTTCCATGATCTTCTGTAATCTTTCCTTCTTTAATGTCCATACTGGTCCAGTGGCTGGTAGTCCCGAAACTTCTGCAATTATATCGTCGGTGACCGCTATCCGCTTCCCCCTTACTATGGAGTGATCATCCTGCAGGTTCTGCAAAAATTCCATCGCTACTGTTTCATTAGACTCCTGCAGGCGACTGAGATAATTCAACCAGCCTGCTCTTTCTAGGATCTCTCGGGCAGCAGCGGAGATTGTCAACTTCTGAGGTTCGCTTCGAATTGCCCTTCCTCCCATGGTTTCACTGTGGATTCTCAATGGAACAGCAACTACTTGTGCTGTTTGAAACACGGAGAGGGTGATAATCGCAAGAAAAAACAGAGAGTATGCAACAATGCAACGGAAATGGATTATGAATAGAAACTTGTGTAAAAATAGAAATGCCATGCCGTTAAACCATGCCAAACCGTCGTACACTATCTTTCCTGAATGGTGAGCTGACACGTAATTCAGGGAATGATGAGGTTAACCTCCCCCCCCCGCAATGTGATAGGCTGTCCCAGCCGGCAAATAAAGGAGCAACACCCGATCTGCAACCAAGTCAGAAAGGAACAGCATATGGAATTATGCCATGTTTAGGAGGACAACGAATTACCGAAATCGAGGCGGAGAGTTGATCGCGTATTATGTAAGAGGCTGCTATGTTATGATATGAGGCTGGTGGGTAGGACATCTATCGTACTTGCCAAATCTCAAGTGGTCATGGTCACTGCCTTTGCCATGATTGGTGATTATAAATGTTCATGCGATGTATAAATCGGGAAATAATATATGATTAGTTCCTAGGATATAAGAAACAAAAGAGTATTAGTATCTTACCCATTGGTGTAACCAAGGTGACTTCAATACCATTAACAATGCTCTGCTGCCGACAGGTGTCCATAACCTTGGCAGAGTTGTTTTTCACCCTCGGAACCATGATCCTTTGTGTATACTTAGGAATGTTGTTATGTCAAAATGTAGACCATTATGCTGGCTTGGTGACCAGTTAACCATAATGCCATCCACGAGGAAGGAGCGAAACGTGGGCAGGCCGGCTCGTGATGAGACCTCCTGTTCCAAGGTTCGTTTATTTGATATACCTTTTGGACCATATCCCTGGTGTGGTGGCCATAATGGGAATGCCACTTCACTTCCATCCTTGTGATCATGGTAGGCTGGCTCTCGATGAGACCCCCTATCCTGCATTTGACGTCTCACATATCATATTGAGATATATATATATTTTTTATAGTGTCATTTTCCTTATTTATACACAAAGGGTGGTTCAACACTCCTTAAGAGTAGGAATGGTGGAAGAAGTCTTATTATCTCAATAGGAAGATATAAGCCCTTTGCTCTTATTCCTAAATAATAATCAAAGAAGGTTAAGGGAATCAACATGATAAAGATAACCAATCAGGGTAAAATTAGTAAAACAATGACAACAAAAGATAAGAAAAAAATATGTCCTTCCTTTTGTCCTCTTACTAATGCAGAGCCTTATAAATATAGCGATTTATGATTTGCGGATTTCGGTATGTTGTGATTTTATATTCATTGCACAAGTACATAGCTGTATCTTAAAGACTAGAAAGAAGACGGGCAAGAAGCATCCTCAATTTAGATCAGCAAAAGGAATAAGCTGTTTCACAAGGAGAGAAAAAGTATGCTAGTGGTGTTCCTTTGGAAAAGAAACAACGACGGATGATAGAAAAAGGGACAGCAAAAAATGCAAATGCCGTTCCTTTGGGAAAAGGAACAGCAAAAATAAAAATACTATAAAAACACTCAAAATGCCATTCCTTTGAAAAAGGAACAACAACAATAAAAGAACGTTGTTTCTTTGAAGAAAAAGGAACAGTGGTAACCAAAAGGAACAACAAAAGACGTAACAATGCCGTTCCTTTGGAAAAGGAACAGCAGAGATCCAGAATGCTGTTCCTTTAGAAAAGGAACAGTAAAACATAAAAAACACGCAGATGCTATTTTTAGAACGGCAAAAATCAAACTTTGTGAAAGAAAAGGAACAACAAGAAAATATTTAATTCAAACTTATGTACAAGAACCACTCAAAAACAAGAACTTATGTACAAATTGTAAAAAGAAATGAACCCTTAATGAATTACAGGTGAGGAAGATTTCTCTTCCTCTCCTAAAATCTCCATATCAGTGTCTCGGCGTAGTTGCTGGCAGAAGGATTCCCGAGTGAGTGGTTTGCGATAGAGACGGACTCGGTGGCCATTTACTTTGAATGCATATCCAGAACCGTCAATGGTAATTAGAGTAAGGGTTCCGTTGTCATGCACCTTCTGGATTTCGTATGGTCCCAACCATCGAGTCTGAAGTTTTCCAGGGAAGTTCTGAAACCGAGAGTCGTATAACAGAGCCCAGTCTCCCTCATGGAAGACTTTGTTTTTGATGAGCGCATCATGCCATTTAGCTCGCTGCTGTTGAATCAATGCTGTATTTTGTAGTGCAGAGAGCCTAATTTCATCTAATTCATTGATCTGCTGTAGTCGATTGATTTGTGCCTTGCTTAGATCTAGGCCAACTTCCTGTGCTGTCCGTAATGTTTGGATTTCGAATTCTATGGGAAAAATGGGTTGTTTTCCAAACACTAATTGATAAGGTGGGTAACCGGTGGTGCTCCTCCATGTGGTTCTATAGGCCCAGAGTGCTTCAGGTAGTCGGGTAGCCCAATCACGCCTATGTGACGCAATGGTTTTCGTTAGGATTGATTCTATTATCTTATTGCTACTTTCTACCTACCCATTCGCCTGTGGGTGATATGGAGTAGTGATTTTATGCTGGACGTGATAATTGTTGAGTGTTGCAGCTAATCTATTCCCAGCAAATTGTGGTCCTCCATCTATAATGATTTCCCTTGGAAGGCCATAACGTACAAATAGATGGAACATGAACTGTATGACAGAGTCCTCTGTGGCTCTTGGCAATGCTTCTGCCTCAACCCATTTGGTGACATATTCTGTTGCCACCAAGATATATGTTTTCTGATTTGATGAGGGTTTGATGGGTCCAACGAAATCAAGAGCCCATCGCTCGAATGGTTCGATGACTAACTGTGGTTTCAGAGGCATCTCATCAGCTTGACCAGGTCGTCCTGCTCGCTGGCAGCTGTCACAGGCTTGGACAAACTTCTTCGCATCTTTGAAGATCGTCGGCCAGTAATATCCTGTCTGCAATACTTTATGTCCCGTTCTACGCTCAGTGAAGTGCCCCCCACACGGTCCATCGTGACAGGCTTTTAGGATGTCGAATATTTCATCCTCTCTAACACATCGCTTGATATGCATGTCTGCTCCTGTGTGAAACAAATAGCCCCCAATCCACGAGAATCGAGAACTTTTCTGAACAATCTGCTTGCGCTCATTAGGAGTTAAATGTTTTGGTAGTTTACCTACTGCGAGGTAGTTGGCAACATCAGCATACCAGGGTGTTTGAACGGCAACAGCAAACAGGTGCTCATCCGGAAATTGATCTTCAACTGCTGCTGCATCGCTTGATTTTGGTATTCTCGAAAGAAAATCGGCTACAAGGTTTTCTTTGGTAGTCCTTGGTGTAGTGTGGAATTCCACTGCCAATCCAAATCAACCATGATTCTTACCTACGGCATTTGTAATGAGCTTATTTATAAATATTTTATAGCGGAATGAATTACCACCTTTATATAACGGGATAGCACTGTTAGCTAATGTCTAAATTTATTGACATGTATTACGGCTAAGGAATTCTTTTCGATATGATGTAATTTAATTCAGCGAGGATAAATTCTTGCGATGTAATAGATAGCATATGTGGTTTTTTATCCTCTTCACCTTGAGGCTGCGCCAATAGCTGTATCTGAGGCATCAGATGATATCTGGAACGGTAGGTCCCAGTTTGGTCCTCGAAGGACTGGGGCTGTGGATACGAGCTTCTTTAAATCCTCGAAAGCATGGTCACATTTTTTTGTCCAAAGAAAATCAACGTTACCGGTTAATGCATATAAAGGAGCAGCAATGTGCGAATAATGCTCTATAAATCGTCTATAATAACCAGAAAATCCAAGAAAGTTGCGTACCTCTGTTTGAGTAGTAGGAGTGGGAATGAGCAAAAGTATTTGGATTTTGGCCGGGTCTACCTGAATGCCGGCTGCTGAAACATAATTTCCTAGGATAAGTCCTTCAGTCATCATCATGAAACATTTTTCGTGGCTTAAGCAAATCCTGGTAACAATGCAGCGTTGTAGGACTTTTTCTAGGGTGTCTAGAGCTGGATCAAAATCATCTCCATATGGTGTAAAGTCATCCATGTAAACTTCAAGTCCATCATTTATTAAATCTGCAAAAATGCTAAGGATAGCCCTTTGAAATGTGGCAGGAGCATTACATAGGCCAAAAGGTAGGACTCGATAGGCAAATGTTCCCCAGGGACAAGTAAAAGTAGTTTTATCCTGGTCTTCAGGGGCAATCTGAATCTGATTGTATCCACTGAAGCCATCCAGGAAAGAAAAGAATTTCTTCCCTGCTAAAGTATCTAATACTTGATCTATGAATGGGAGAGGAAAATGATCTTTCTGTGTTGCCTTGTTTAGTTCCCTATAATCCACACAGATTCTCCATTTTCCATTCTTTTTTGGTACCACCACTAGCGGAGAGACCCATTTACTATCAGAAATAGGATAGATAAAGTTGACATCTAAAATTTTTTGAAGTTCAACTTTTACCACATCCTTTAGATGAGGATTAAGTCTCCTTTGCGGCTGACGAACAGGTCTGGCGTCTTTTTCTGTATAAATGTGGTGTGTACATAACTGGGGATCAATTCCTTTCATGTCAGGGTAATACCATGCAAATGCTTCTTGATATTTCGTTAACAAATGGATGAGCTTAGTTTCTTGTTCGGGTGTGAGATTAGCATTGATGTTTAAAGTTTTTCCCGGTGCAATTTCCACAGTTTTACTATTTGCAACAGAAGTAACAGGTATCGTTTGGTCATGCGTATCTTTCAGAGGATCTTCCTCCAATTCATTATCAAATGCTGCTTCTATCATGTGACACTGTGTGCGAGGTTCAGTTTGATTAATGAAATTATTAATGGCATCATCTTCTGTTTGGTCTTTAAAATCAAGTGCCTCTTGTATAGTTAATGGAGATCTGATGTTATCAGTAAGGTATGATACAGGGTGCTTATTAGTTTTGATCATTGTGACACTTGGCTACGCTGGAGGATATAGAACTAAATTTTTGCTATTCGGTCCTCTAGTTATGGTCATATTTCCCTGCCGGCAGCCAATGTAGGCATCGGCAGTGGCAAGCCAAGGTCTACCTAAAATTAGTGGGTGTCCATCAAGTCGGGTTTTTGGATTAATTATCAGGAAATCGGTTGGATACTCCCAGGATTCTACAGAGACCATAACATCATGTAGAGTACCCTCTGGTCTGACCACAGATCGGTCAGCCAATTCTAACAAAGTAGAGGTGGGTTCTACAGATGTAATGCCGAGCTTTTGGCAAGTAGTGGTTGTTAAAATATTAATTGTAGCTCCTAGATCAACTAAGGCATTAGACAGGGTCTGACCATAAATTTGAACAGTTATAATTGGATTCCCTGGGTCTTCATATTTAATGGGTGTTTCTCTCCCAGACAATAGGTCAGATAAAGTACCGACTACTTGGACTCTTGGATTATTTGTTATATTCCTCCTTGGTTTCTTTATGCACAATTCTTTGATAGTTTTTGCGTATATGGGAATGTCTTGAATGGCTTGGAGGAATGGAATTTTTATGTAAAGATTTTGTAATTCTCCCAGAATGTCAAAGTCAGGATATTGTATGGGTCGAGGTATGGCTAATCGTTCTGGGAACGGAGGAGAGGATGTGGTTGCTTGATTATGAGTTTGTTGCTTATTTACATCCTCTTGTTGTAACTGATGTTCTCTTGGTAACTGATCTTCAATATGAACTGTTTTATCTCCCTCAGTTTCAACTATACGTCCAGATCTTAACTGAAGACCATTGCACTCCCTTAGGTCGGGTCCTATCTCTGGTGATTCTATGATTTGAATAGATTGGACTTGTCTGTTATTTGGATTGGGATCGAGTTGGGCTGGGAGTTGCGGTCTCAGGTTAGACTGGGGATTTTGTTGTAAGGCTGGCAGAGTAGGTTGAGGGAGCGGAATAGTTCCAGCTAGGTGGTACATCGGTCTTTACCAGCTTGTCTGCCAGGGTGAACTTTGTGAAGTAGAGGGAGTCCATTGTGAAGGATATGGGCCATTTTGCCAATATGGTGGAGTGTAAGGGAAATTTGGCCAACCAGATTGGCTTGTTTGATTCAGCCATGGATTTGAAGAAGGAAACGATTGTGGTGACCAATTTGTAAATGGGGGTTGAGATTGATTTTGCCACATACCATATTGTTGAGCATTATACTGTGGGGGTTGAAAGAAAGAGGTTGAATACGGAAACATACCAGGTTGTCTCGGCTGCCACTGGCGGCGCTGGTTGATCGAATTCACCGATTCTGGTTCTTCTTCTGCTTCCTTATATACCGCTTTCAATCCAAGAAGTGAGGGGCAGCTTTCCGTAAGGTGATCTTTTGTACAGATGGCGCATGTTTGGACTTTATCCAGTGGACATTCCTTGTGGCTATGTTTTTACGCATCGAGGGGGCGAAGATTATGAAATCGCTCTTGCCTCCAACTGTACATTTTGCTTTGCACAATATCAAGTTGTGTAGTTAGTGTCCCCATAATATCAGTTTTAAAATTTTCTATTAAATTTCCAATTTCTGCACGTGTTACTCCTTCTGCTGATACTTTGTTATCTCTTGCAAACCGATCATATTCTGTCGGTTTTATTCTTGTGCTGCCTCTCGAACTCCTGATACATAAGTCAAGGATGTCAGTAAAATTCTCTTGATAAATATCCCCTTTTCCCATAATGTTTAATGTTTCAATCCATTGTTCCTTCATACCCCTCATTAATGCAGTTTTTAACACATTATCAGGTAAAGGTAGCGATGCATAAGAAGATCTTTGTAGATTGTACTGAAAACGTTCCACATACTCCTCTAATGTTTCATTTGGTCTGGCTGACATTTGAAATATTTCGTCTTTTAATTCTCTAGACCTACAATAATCATGATATTTTTTTAAGAAGGATTCTTTCATTTGATCCCAATTGTTGATAACCCCGCCACCTAGCCCCATAAACCATCTTAAAGCAGCCCCTTTTAATGTAGAGGGAAATAATTTCAATTTTTGGGGATCGGTGGTGTAATCATACCCCCTGCATAGCACATCGAATTCGAATAAAAATGCATCCGGATCTTCTGATGTGAGACCGTGAAATGTAGGGATATGCTGAAGAGGGATAGCTTTCATGGGTGCATTTGCTGCAGAATCCACTATAGGATATTGTAATGTAGAGGTTTGAGCATTTGGATGGTTTTGAGCCATGGTATCGAATATATGCCAATAACCTTCTGGGATATCTAGGAGGGTATTCCTAGGTTGAGAGGGAATGGTTTTGACAGGGATATTTTTAATAGCGCTTCCCTTATCCGGAATAATGAGAATACCGGAAGATTGGATTCCTTCAACAATGATTTTCGCAGCACTCCCCTTATCTGGACTATCTAATGGCTGATTTGTTTCAATAGGAGATTTTGGTTCCTTGGTTTCCCCTGTTTCTCCTTCTCCTTCACAAAAGTTGCTGGAATTCCCTTCCTGCAATAGTTCTGGAGTAGAATTTAAAATTTCTTGAAAGTCCTGCTCTTCAGTTTGACTATGCACCTCAGCAAAGGCTGCAGATGGTGATCCTGTGGCCTGAAGGGAACTAGTAGGCTGTTTAGAAATGTTTTTCCTGAGGCCTACTGATGGCTGAGATTCTGTTTTCTTATAGATTTCGTCTATGAAGGTTGTTCGGCCAAGGGTCACCGGCCCCTTAGCTTTTTCAGGCTTGGATGGGGGTTTGATGTTCTTTTCTGGTCTTTTCTGCTTAGTCATGCACTCAAATGAACTACCAACTACTATTCAAACAAAGCAAAAAAACAACTCTGTTAGGAAAGCGGATAGTGGAGTAGGGTTTTTACATGCTCCGCACGTAGGTTTTTACCTTCCGTTTTTAGGATCCAACTCCTCCCTAGCAGGCTCGTACACTACTCTGAAAAAAAAAAGACAAATGGCTACACTCTTTCCCCGGCAACGGCGCCAAAATGTAGAGCTATAAAAAGGGTCTCTTTCACCTCTAATTACCTCACATTAATATGTCAATCCGGGAGCGTTTTGTTATTACAAAGAGTGACTCAGTCTGAGGTTATCACTTGTCAGAGTAATGCTAGTAGTACAGTGCTTAAGAAATACAAGAGTAAATGGATGCTTGTCTATAACTAAATTACTTCAAAGAATAAATCACACATTCAGAAACTCAGCAGCTTATCAGTCAAGGGTTCGGTAGTGATAACCCATCCCTTCGGAAACTGATGGAAAAGAAACTAGAGCATAGCCCATGGGCCTGGGAGCTAGACAGTGACTGCCAATGCTCACTACAGCCTTAGATCATCTCTCACGCCAAAACAACAAATGCAATTAAATGGAACAGCAAATAAAGAATTGAACATCAATTATGGAATAGAACAACAAATCTAAAATGGAACAGCAATCGAATAAGTAAGTCCCGCGAGTTGTAACCAAGCTTAATCTATTAACTCAAATGCACTCTTCACAATCAAATAACAATCTTTCACTCTTAAGGAAAATCACGCGAAACACACTAATGGAACAACAATGACTATTGATAAATTATAGAACAACACTAATAAATCAGAAACGCACACAACACGCTGGAATAATAATCTGATCAGCATTAATCAACAGGAATACGACTGTGCTTCCAAATAGATCTGAATCCAACGATTATGAAGAACACTACCTCAAACGAATGTATGACACGAATGTTCAATATAACAGCTCTGTAACAGAACAGTAAGAACATGCAATTAACTCTTGAAGGGATTAATAACTTGATGCGGAGTCAACACACGATTCTAGCTGTAAAAACCTCAATGATTCAATCTTTAACAGAGCATGTAATATCAACTTAAACGCATAACAGATTACCAAATAACAACGATGAACAAACCACGCAGAAATCAAATCGTAGTGGTACAAAAGCAAGTGTCCTCCGGGGCCGGGCCCTTAGCCTCCAAGGATACACCGCTTGAAGTTAATCCAGACGCAGAGATGAAATAATCACCAAGCTTTTATTAATGCATCGGTCAAAAATACAATGAACCAGTTCTCAACGAGACTTAATAATCAGAGCTGATGTTTAACAGAAAATTACATAAAAGCGTATCCTTCTTCTTCTTAAGCTAACAGTGCTCTCCCTTTATATAAAGGTGACGGCGGAGATGTCCAAGTAACAAGATAAATAAAGCAGCGATCCCTCAGGATCGAAGATCCTGAGGGATTAGCCAAACTTTAATTCTTCATCCTTTCCTTTCTTTTGCGCCGAGCTGGTGTCTTCTCCTTCTTTTCCGGGCCGATTTGCTTTAATCTGTTTAGCCTTGTTTTCATTCGGTTCTCCTTCAGAGGGACAGCAGTTATCTCGACTTTGTCTTTTCCTTTGGAGCGGCAATGCCTTGTTTTCTCCTTTTCCTGCACAGAAAATAACCATTATCAGTGGTTAAGTCTTGCATATCAATTCTCACATGTTTTGTTATAGTTCCTTATTACTTTCCAAATTCATGATGCAAAAAGGTTTACAAATTCTACTAAAAAGCCATTGAAATAATCATCAAAAGCATACCTCTTTAGTACTCCACAATGAAGATGAAGGGTGAATGGGGATCCCCTTGTATTTTTCCTCTATAGGGATTGAAGGTGGCTGAGGGGATGCCATTAACCAGGATGGAGTGAAAGGGAGAGGTGATGAGACTCATGATCCATCTGATACAAGTGTGATTGAAGCCAAAAGCTGCAAGGATATTTTTTATGTAATCCCAACTTAGTTTGTCAAAAGATTTAGAAAGAATAATTTTGAGAAGCGTACCTAGTTTTTTGGTGGTTTTGAGGGAATGAATGACCTCATGAGTTAAGATGATGCCGTTTATGATCTGTCTTCCTTCCACATACCATGTTTTCTCTGGGGAGATGATGAGGGGTAGTATCTTCTTCAAGCAGTTGGCTATGAATTTGGAGATGATTTTATAAATGAGATTTCAAAGGGCTATAGTTATGTACTTACTAGGAGATGTAGCTCTATCTTCTTTAGGGATCATAGTGATGAAGGTAGCATTTAGAGCTAGTAACAGCCACTGAGTGGACCTAGATTCCTCCATAAATTCCCAGACTTCATTTTGGACGATGTCGCAAAAGAAGTGAAAGAATTTTGTGGTGAATCCATCAGGCTCTGGATCTTTCCTTGCTTTCAATTGGAAGACTGCCTATTCGACCTCAACATCGGTGGTCGCAGTGAGCAACAACCTGTTGTGGTCTTTTTTTATCAGCTTCGGAATGTGTTGGGTAATTTCCCCCTGATGGATTTCTTCCTTTGGTGGTCGGGTTCCTCGAGGATGTTCCTGAAGTGATTGTGTAACTCCTCTATGATGGCTTCTTGCATTTGCAGCCTTTCCCCTGCTTCGTTCTTGATAACAGTAATTCTGTTGTGCATACAGTGTTGTATGGTGGATTGGTGGAAGAACTTGATATTTATTTCTCCCTCTTTGAGCCAGTTGGTTCTGGATTTTTGTCTCCAAAGGGCTTCTTCTTGGTTCCTTCTTTCCGCCAACTGAGTTTTCAAGCATTTTTCCTGGTGTGATGTCTCATCTGTGCATCCATTTTGGATGATATTATGTTGTAGAGTATTCATTTTGTCCTCCAGGTCTTTCTACTATGTGAATATATTTCCAAATGTTGTCTTGTTCCATAATTACAAATGTATTTTGAGAAGTGTCAGCTTTGTTTGGAATTGGAGCATTTTGGTGCCTGGAGGGGGTTCTATAGAAGACCACCATTGGGACACTAGTTCCCTAAACCTGGGGTGCCTGAACCAGCAATCTTCAAAACTGAAGGGTTTGGGAGCATGCTTACCTAGGTGGAGCCACTGGAGTTGTATCAACCAATGATTAGATCCCACTATTTGGATGATGGTAGTGTCCAGATTCCCTCCAAGGGTTAAACTACATATAGTTACACACATATAGACTTCGCATTTTTCTTTTACATATAT
This sequence comes from Pinus albicaulis, assembly GCA_034641835.2. NCBI lineage: Eukaryota > Viridiplantae > Streptophyta > Pinopsida > Pinales > Pinaceae > Pinus > Pinus albicaulis. The sequence continues at coordinate 995,263,487 of CM076584.1, forward strand.
ATTTTTTTAAATTTAACATATATATATATATATATATAGTTTTTATATGTTTATTAATAAAATTTAAATGTGAATCTATAAAAAAAATGAGAGAAATATAAGAAATTTAGGTTTTAGTTAGGATAATTATCTTAACCCAATCACTTTCTTAAAAAAATATCTCAACCAAACTCCGAATGAGGCTAACTAGCTCGAAAAAATATTTGAACCAAATACGCCTCAACATCCTCCTAACTAATAGGGAAAAACTCCTAAAATTAATGAGAAAAAAAAATACAAGTAGGAATTATATCTTCTAACACCCCTCCTTGATCACTAGTTTTAATCTAGGTCAACAATGTCTATATATGGTCCAATCTAGTGTATATAACCATTAAGAAAAATTTTGGCATCCATATAAAGGAACAATCATTCACTATAATCCATGGCTACCTAATTGACGTGTATTATTTTATTACACATGCATGTGAAGCAAACATTTTAAAGGAAAAAATGTGTGTTTTCGCCATAAAAATGACTTCCATATAGATAATTGCAAAGAGAAATTTGACAAAATCTTTCTTTCTTATTATTTTTTTTCCATCCTTTCTTCCACACATAAAACGGTCCACTATTTCATTTTCTTCATCATATCCATAAAATTATAAATGTATTACTTAGCTCTTTTTCTCCTTTCTTAGATCCCCAATTAATTTCTTTTTCACAACTTATAACTCACAATAATCTTTACTTGTATTGTTTCCAACATCTCTTTGAATTTTATTACACAAAAACTATTTGGCATTATTCATTACTCTTCTTCTTCATTATTGTGTTATTCACATATTACAATTTTTTTGCTATTGCCTTCCATCACAACCTCTTTTTGAAAAATATACTCTATATTAGATATTTTGAGATTATCTATGCTTATTTTCATCAGTAGCATACTAGACCATTCATTGCTCATTTAATAAAATATGATTTTATAAAAGGACAATAGTTACCTCAATGTTTGCAACAACTTTATTTATTTTGTCAGACATTGTATATCTTGTTTCCTCTTATGTATCCTATTTCAAAAATTCTACCTCAGACATCATCACTACATGATCATCCATCACTATTACAACAATCCCCATCATTCAATGGTAGCAATTGTGTTTCTAGCAACCCTTTTATAATGCATATATTTTTATTTCCATCGTAAATTGATTTCTTATTAAATATCCACAGACTACCCAATAACATATGACAAGAATTAATATGTACCATATCAAAACGGTCTTGACATTAATAGATACATATACCAAAATCTACTGTGCATTGTTCATTAATCAAAAGTTGATGCTCTTTGTGTAACCATGACACTTAAATTATAAGGTGTAGTATGAGAGAATCTGTCCAAAGCCACTTTCTGAACCATTTACTTTGATACTATATTATTTTTACCAACCCCCATAAATAATCATCTTTTATCATTTACCTTTTCATACACATTCTTCATCTTCCATTTGGACAATTTTATTTGTACGATATTCATGTGGAAAATTTTGGCATTCATAAGAGAATATTATCATATTTATTGCATCTAAAAAAATTAGACCAAAAATATTCAAATTGTGGATGTGTTGTCCTAATTTTGTATGAATGACCTTGCCTTTGAATTTGAATTTGACTTGGAGGACTTTCTTCTCTTCCTTCATTAAATATGTTGTCATCATTATGTCTCCCACCTCTAAAATAATTGATTCTATACCTTGGATAATGAGTTTGTTTATTTTTCTATACTTTATGTGAAAAAGATTCTTTCAGATTTTTCAGAGATAATAAAAAAATATCATCCTGAATAATTAAATTTAGATCATTTTTATACCTTACTACCTAATTTAGGTCTTCTTTAGCATGTAACGTGCCCTTATAGTCAACCTGTAAAAACCAATTTTATAATATTTCACACTGCACTCTTTATTTGTCAAATTTTGCAATCTCCTTAACGACTATGTGTAGGAATATCTTAGCATGAATTTAGATTTCAATTGTCCCATCACTACTTCATCAAAGACACTTTTAAGACAATTTTTTTTAAACCAAATAAATATTTTGCCTTAAAACGTTACTTATATTTTATATTAAAATTTAATATCAATTTAATTGTCTTACATATAAAATTTAAGAAAAAAATGGTTTGAGGCAAATATATCTTAAAATAAAAATTTATATTTAAAACTAAAATAGTTTAAGACAAAACTTCAAATTTTAGACAAAAACAATTTGACACAAAAATATTTTAAATCTTTATATTTACGACAAACAATTTAAGACAAAAAATATTTTAAAGCAAAAACAGTTTAAGAAAAAATTATTTTAAGACAAAACTTTATATTTAAGACAAAATATGGTTTTAGACAAAAATATTTTAGGACAAAAATTTATATTTAAGACAATGACCACTTAAGACGAAAGTCATTTAAGACAATTAACCATTAAGACAAAAACATATCAATTTAAGACAATATTATATAACAACTGCAAATTTGAATCTGACAGTGTGACCTAAGTCTGCCAACTTATATGCTACTACTATCCTACACCTATACTGAGGTTGCTATTTCACTTACCATTCATTTTATCTTATATAAATACCACAATTTGTTGGCCTATTAATTTTGTGTGGGTAGATGACTCAAAAGAATCATACAAATTTTCAATTTAATGTCTTAAAATTTTCAATACAAGGTGCTATTAAAAAAGGTAAAGGTAAAGGATTAGGAGTCTGCTTTTACATTGTTGATGGGTTCTTTGGGAAGAAGAGCAATGGAGGCCGAGAAAAACTTATGGGATTTAGGGTGATGGAGGCCGAAAGTAGAGGTTTGCTTTGTGAGTTTAGCAATGGAGGCACTTTCGTTGAACGTGGATAGACAATCACATAGTTGGACTACATTTTAGGGTCTCCATTGACTTTGTTTTAAGATGTGTTTTTTTACTGTTTCATTTATTTTGGACGCAATATTTTTTCAGAACAAAAAAACAATATATTTGTATTAAAATATAAGGATAGTACATAATTTATATTCCAATCATTATATTATCCTTTCATATTACTCCTATCATTCTTATGCCCATACATTTCTATTTTCGTGTTCTACAAAAAGTGTCTTTCTTAACATCAAATTGTAGCTTATAGCCATTATACTTTCATAAATTAAAACTTTCATTATCTAAATATACAAAAATTCCATAGAAATCAGGTCTGTGTTAAAATTTCTGCTAAGAGTAGTTGATGTTGCCTGCATTTACCATGATAGCTAGCTTGAAGACTGAGAAAACATTTAGTTGTTTCATTGGAAATACCAATTTTAGATAGGATGTACATTGTCCCATTATGTTCTTTGTATATATGTTGGAAATGTATATGATTAAATTCCTTACCAGTTTTCGAATCCTTGTCATCTAATTTGCAAGTATGAGGGGATTGAAATTAATACCAATTACACATTACACATTACACATTAATTACCAATTACACATTGTATTTTTCTACCTTCTAAGAAACCAAATTGTTTCTCTATAATATGCTTCTACAATACCTACATCAACCTACTTGCAATCAATTTCGATATCATTTTCTACACCTAGTTGTAGAGAGACATGGGACGATAATATGAAAATTTTTTTGGTTACACCCTTTTGAGGATTCATTCTATGAAATTCGCATTTATGGTCCCCGAGATGAACCCATGAATCTTATATTCTTCAGCTACTGCCAACAAATTGACAATAATAAAACCAGCGAACTGAATAAAAAGGTCAATCCCCAACCCATCCGGGATTTTCTCCTATTCACATTCCTTCAATATATTCATAAATTCCTTCCTTTTCATTGGTTGTCCCAACCTATTATTATCCTCTGATGTCAACATGTTTGGAACTTCTTCAATGAAATTTATTTGCGACCAAAAAGATGTCTCCTGTTCCAATAATTGGCCTTTGAAATGTGTGACTGCCACTTGTTCAATAAATGTCTATGAATTGAATATGTTTTCGACATAATCTCTTATCCTCCTTATGGAAATAATTTATTTCTTGGTATTAAAATGTGAGTGGAAATATCTGGTATTCTTATCTTCAAATTTTATCCATGTCACCCTACTCTTCATGCGGATGTATTCTTCCCATTAATGGTAAATGTCTCGTCTCTTACCATCCAATTCAATGATCATGTGTCGGCATTCCTCTAAGAATAATAATGGGTTTTGAGGATCATTCAAATAACATAGGAAAATATCAATCTCCATAAAAGCTTTAGTTTCTCCATCCTTCATCTGCCTAATCCATTTATGAGCGACCATTTTCAAGTCTCTAATATTTTGGTATATCGATGTCATGTGATTCTATGGAGGAGGAAGCAATGACCAAGACCAAAAATTTCATACCATATCCCCAAATCCATCTATTTCAAGCCATTTCAGGTTGAATTTGAAGGGTTATGATCTCTTTTGTTCCACTTCATCCCATGTTAGCATAATGGGAAAGTGATCAAAAATAAATTTTTAAATAATATAAGATCTTATATATGTTGGATGATTAACCATAGTGTGATTAACTAGAAACTTGACCACTATTTTAGAGATACCCTCCTGACTTGTTCTCCCATTCCTCCAAATGGGACCACGAGGATCTAGCGTCACATCCAATAGGGAAAAATCTTCCATAAAACCTCTAAAATATGTAGCCATACTATCAATTATACACTTTTGTCCTGAAATATCTTCCCTCCCCATCGAAAAATTAAGATCCCACGTGATGATCATGGAACTTAATCGAAGAATTCCAGATTGCACAAGCTAGTTCCAAGGTAGTCTACGCCCTACATATGGAGAATATGAATTGACAATTCAAACTCTTTTACAGTTTCCTATCATGTGTCTCGTCATGATAATACTGACACATGACAAACATTCCTGCCTGTCAAAATTTTTTGGATCCCACATAGCCCCTAGACCACTAGATAATCCAATAGCATCAGTTGCAACTGGATGCCATGCATGGTACATAAACAACATTTCCAACATTTCCTCACACTCCTTATCTTTGCAAACCATCATTTCTTGGAAAATTATTAGAGATGGTTTATGAACTTGAGAAATACCTCTCAGGGAGCTTAATTTTTGGGTCACTCCCAAACCCCACATATTAATGGAAATAATAATCATGGAGGCACCACATTCAGAGTTAAATCCCCTCTAATGACAATTAGAAATAGATACATTGCCAATACTAAAATCAGAATCAACATCAAACCAATTATTGGGAGATCCATCCTCATCGACATGACCCAATTTGATCTTGTTATAGATTGAAACCTTTTCATATTTAGGAGTTTTTTCTTCCTATGTGTGACATATTTATATGATTGACCTCCAGAATCCATAGGATTATAGAAAAGGAATATTTTAATACAAAGGGGAGCCAAATTCCCAAATTACGACAAAATAGCCTCCAATTCCTTGTCAGGGGAAAATGTACTAGGGGACAAGACCATATCGAAAGGTTGGAATGGCAACCCAACTACATAGGACGACTTATTGGAAAAATGGGAGGACTTAGGTATAGATTTAGTTTGAGGGACATGAGCCTCATAACCGAAGTCATTCATGCAATCCACAAAGGGATGGGGACAATATCATGGAGACAATCAGGGATGAGGTTCATTGGTGTGAAGGATGTCGTGATGCCATGGGCCCTACGATCCTTTTTCTCTGCATATCTTCTAGTGCGAGTTTTTCGCTTGCATTGGGGTAGGCAAGGTTTTGGCTTCATGATAATTTTAGCTCCTATAAAACATGCTCTGTGTTATTTTATGGTGGCTCTATCGGTGGCCTTATGCCATTTTGTTCATGGCTATTTTCAAGATCCTAATCCTCCTCAAGTGTAGAAATTCCTTTTGTCTTTTGGATGAATAAAATGGGTCCATATTTCAACTTGCCACTTTATATTTTATGAAATCATTTATAAACATAAATTTAATATTCATCTAAAGGTTTTATTATGTCAAAAACCACATGGCATCTCCTCATGAAAATTTTCTTCCAGATACGAAGAAAAGGTCTTAAACAATATGTACATTGAGAAATGTAGTGGAAGGAAGAACTTGTACATGTTTCAAAAAAGCATCAATAAGACATGATAGAGACATATTTCCCACTTTGAAAAACTGAGAGAAAGTAATGCACATTAAGGATGAAATTACATGTTTTCAATAGGTTGAAATGAAATTGTACAAAAAATCAATACAAGCATATGGATCTGTAGGGCCATATGGAGCAATAGGATAGTTGTACAACTTCTACCTTTATTTTTTGTGTAGATAATATATATAATTTTGAGATGTTTATGATGACCATACAGTTGTTATTTTAGTAGCTTGTATATGTTTCCTTGAGGTATGAAAAGCTGATGTTAGGAAGAAATTACTTATGTATCTACAAAACTATTTTATTATTCCACTGATTAAATTTCCGGTTATTCTATGATTGATTCTATGATATGAAAGTAATTTATACATTATATTACATTTAGAAATTTATCTATTTAACTATGATTGTATGGATTATAATCACCTAGGGTTGAATTTTTGTAATGTACTTAACCCTAGATACCTCAAAAGGTGAAATATGACTCTAAATATGTTAAAACGTGTCCTTAGCCCCAAAAATTTCTTCTTGAGGGGAAACAAACCTTCAAATACATTGAAGCTCTTCCATTCAGGTTATTTCTCACCCATTATTACCTGTAAAATCCCATAGCCACCTCCTTGAAGAGGGTGTCCAACCTCAAGACTAAACTGGGCCTTTAACCAAACCCATGTGTAACTTAGTGCTACACGGCGTCATCTCAAGTTGGGTTTTCGTCTCGTAAAAATCCCTCTCTAATCAGATCCTTCATCCACATGGTCTTAGGCCCTATTTTTAACCTAATAACAAGGATATCCATCAATGAAATGACAAAAGACAATATAATATATGTAACCATTCCTCTAGTTACATGTAAAACATGCTTGAATGGATCCTCGTATATAGTGAAATACATATCTGGAAGTACCTTCATCAAGCCAACCATAAACCTTCTATATGATTTTTCTTCCCTTGGATCATAGTGAGTTCTCAAGCTTGATGGATTTCAAATGCAGATAGTGTCCCAAATTGGTGGATATGGGGCTACTAGTTCTTACCTTTGATATATGAATAGAATGTGATCTCTGTGAATGATATGCTTGATCCTATATGGAACATTGTAAGATTTCAACCTTTTCAATCCACTAAGGACTCTATGAAATTTTATAGAACCAATACATTTTTAATTATGAAGAGGTGTCATGAAAACTTGCATCAAATTGACTAGTTTCATGGAAACATGTTGGCATTCATAAAGCAGGAAACACCACGAATTTGGGCATTAATATATTGAAGTGTTGTAACATATTTACAAAAGGATATTAGTATTGGACAAGAGTTTGTGCTTTGATGGGATTTTCATTACTCTTCAATGTGTTGTGTTTTTTAACTTTTCTCTTGCATATCTAAATCGTGAGTTAATTAACTAAACATATACCTTCCATCCTATTTTTGTTTATTTCTATTTTATCAAATAATTTACAATATGAAATGATATGGGATTTGTTTCTGTATAGCTCTTGGGAAACCTCAAGCTATCATTTATGAAGAAGCTTATGAAGAAATGCAATCCTAACAGAATGGTGCAGAGTAAGGGCTGAACAAAAGACCATCAAGGTTAAGAAGAGCATCTTTCTCATGTTTTATGTCTTGTGCAAATGCCAATAATACTTGTAAGAAAATTTTTAACCATCTGTTTCTAAAAAACATTTGAACATATTGAACTATAAAGGAACTAAATTTTAGATGATTCCATGATTTTCAATTCTATATATTTTTTTTCAATGGTTATGCACCCGAAATGAAAATTAGACAAATGAGCATCCGACCAACTAATCTAACAAGAAATAATGAGTTGGATTTGGAGGATGCAACATGATTTTCTCCAAAGTGAGGAAATATTTTTCCATTTCAACAACTACCCATGTATTTTGAAATTCAAAATACTTTTTTGACATGCCCCTTGTATGGAACTTGAGTCTTGAGACTAATATATTATGTGATCTAGCTATTGCCAATTTTTGTGGATTCTCGTACTTTATGGATTTGGCTAACTAATTTTCAATTCATTTGTAGGAATTGAGGTAAAAAGAAGTGATTAAGGATATACTTCAATTGCTTTTATACGGGTGAACTCATACTTGATTTCTTATGACCTTTGTGGGGGTTAGTGGTGTAGGGAAGAAAAATATCATGGATATCTTAGCTAGAAGGAAGATTGGAGGATATATTGAGTGTGATAACCATATATATGAATTTCTCAAAAAGCAGGAAACCTTTGCTCATATTTTTTATAACTGTGAGTAGACTGACATACATTCTACACATGTTACTATCTAGGAATCACTGTTACATTTGGAATTTCTTTGTCTTCTGAAGGATGCTGAAAAAGAAACGAAATTTTTAAGCCTACAAAACTAATCAATTTCTCTTATGACATGGTGCCAAATTGCCATGTTACTGAATTGCAAAAGATTATAATTTATAGGCCTTTGTTGATGAAGTCATGGAACTTATAGAATTAGACAATTTAAGGGATGCACTAGTAAGCCTTCCTAGTGTGACTCATTTTTCAGATAACAAAGGAAAAGGCTAACAATAGTTGATGAGCTTCTTGCAAATCCTTCTATAATTTTTATGGATGGGCCCACTTCTATTTTGGATTCCATAGTAGCTGAAATTGTTATATAATTATTTTTTAATATAATAGATATTGTAAGGTATATGTACCATTCATCAACCCAACATGGACATATATGAATTTTTTTATGAGTTAAAGCAATGTCTAGAGCATATGATAACCTATATTGTTTATTTTAGAGTGATGATTTTTGACTTACTATAATGGGTTCAATTACTGTTGTTGAAAAGATGAGGGAAAGGCATTCATTTCAGGCCACTGGGCCATAATTCTCACAACATTGTTGAATATTGAGGTAACCACTTTACAGAGTCCTGTAGTTACAAAATAAATGGTTTCAACAAATTAATGTCAATTTAGTGTCTAAACATGAGTTAATTTTCATAATTTCACCATGCAAACTGCAGGCTATTTAGGGAGTAGCAAAGATAAAAAAAAAATACAACCTAGTTAGATGGATGTTGGAAGTTACTTTCATTCTTCCCGAAGATCGTCTAGGGATAGAATTTGTAGAGAATTACAAAAATTATTGCCTCCACATGTAGGAATTAAAGTCCTTAATGTTTTGGCACTAGAATCCTTCCGTTAGGATTATAACAAGCCTACAATATATTAAGTTATCTACTTCAACATCACATTTTAATATTTCATTATTTTTATTGGACATGAAGGTGAAATAGAACCTTCGTTAAAGAGACAAACTTAAAATGTATAGTTCACTACCCAATACTCATAATCATTCTTTGGACAATTCACGTCCTCTCTTTGGAAGTGGTGGTGGAATTACTCACAAAGTTTTGATTATAATGTTCTTAGATACTTCTTCACACCTACCATCAACTATTCAAGAATTCATAAACATCAACAACCATTCATATTTGAATCTATCAAATGGGGTTTTTGTAGCAGCTACAATGGAAACCTAAGAGAAAACAAGACCCTTTATATTAAGGATAGAAAAAAAATGTAGAGACCAATAAGAAAATTCATCACACATAATTGAAACTCCAATAACCAAAGTGAGATAACTTGAATATCAATATCTTGAGCAAACGTTTTAGGAGACAATCTATAATGAAATGAATTTTCTTACTAGAATAGTGTTCTCATTCAAACCAAAATATTGCACATATAATGTGAATTTAATTATCCCACCATTGTAATAATAAAAATAAATATAATGTTCAAAGGAAATTCAAAAGTTAAGAGTGAGCATGTGTAGGTGTAGTTGGTAAAAGATGTTGAATCTCAAGGATGGGTTCCCTTCTTGTCATTGGTTTTCTTGACATAGTCCTCTTTTTTTTCTACCTTACCAGGTCATTCAACATAGTTCAATGGGTCTCATCAGATTCAACATGGTTCCAATTGGTATGATCAAGATGTGGTTCTCCTAGTCTATCGTAGGTAATTGGATATGTAAATGAGAGGAGGTGCCTTTTCACTTAGTGTCCTTTTCCCTTATCCTTTTAGAGCTACTGATATGGTTTTTCTATATGGGGTAGTCTAAACAGAGTCCATGTTGATAGTGAAAGGCTTTGTTGATGGTGCAAGTCTATATTTCAAGTGGTAACGGTTTCTATTGAAATTACATGTGGATAGTGGGACCTACATGGTAGTAGTCACCTCATCTCATTAGGTTAAAAAGAAATATGAACAACCATTTCATCCTTAATCAAGAGCTACTCTACATTATTAATGAAGGGGAGTGCATTAATATAAGAGTTGTGATCATATTCTTGAACAATGGCTTGACCCTTATCCAAGATAGTGATAAAATTAAGTAAGGTACTGGGTAGAGAGATAGTAATAAGAGGCTAGATAGGAGCACATTTCAATGATAAATTCTAATTGTATGCAGTTGGTGCTAAGGCTAGCATAGGAGGAGACACCACTAGATAAAGTGTCACAATGAAAAGTTGTGTAACAAAAAACCACACAAACTAGCTCAAAGTTAAAGGGAGAAAGTGAAGGGATAAGGCTACACTCAGCCTTACAAGTGCTAGAAGGTGTACCACAATAATGAGAAAGTGCATCAAGAACACTAAGAAAAGAAGCCTAATCCTCATATTGGAACTCAACATAATAATAGTGGAGAAGAAATGGTATGAATGTAATGTAACTACACGCATGCCACATGATAAAATCCATAGGCATAGCTTGGTTAATACTATTAGTTCCCCTCTCTTCTTGGGTTTTACCCCTTTATCCACCCTTTTCCCAGCTTGATATGGATTGGGTTGGGCCTGTGTAGGTGTTGGAGTAGCTAAACATTATTTCCACGTGAAGGTGGGAGCACAATGAAAAAATGTATCATAAAAACCATATCATTTCATTAGGTAGGTTTTCAGATCCAAAGTTCGCCTGCTAATGAATATGTGAAACTCAGCGCATGCTTCGATTTTATTCTTGTGTTCGCACCTAATTAAATTTTTTTGTGGTCCCGGGGCATAAATAACCCCTGCTGTTTTCTTTCCAAAAAAATTTTCCGCTCTTTAGAAACGCACTTTATGATGAAAGGCAAGGGCATGAATCTAGATCTCCTGATAACCCATATTTTCCATAAATAGGAGTAATCCGGTTTCGTGTCACTAAATATCTAACTTCTGCTACTCGTTTCTCAAATTTTCCCTCGCGATCAATAATGAGGATGTCCCATCGATGCCATTGATCGATGGAATCGAACATTTCTAGGCTTCTACAAGTTGCATTCATATTGATGGTTATCTATGATGAAGGTTTTACCAACATAAGCTTAAAAGATTTTTAATCGAATTAATAAGGGGTATTTTGGAATTTTACTCTGGTGGTTGCTCCCATAGTTCCAATGGAAATAGTGGAGGTCCAAAAATGATACCATTAAGAGAGGGCATGGGAAATTGTTGGGATTTTCTCCAATCTATGTGTCAGCTCACTAGGGTGATCATATATTTTAGAGGTGAATTGCAGATGTTCAATCGCAGGGAAGGAGGCCAAATGGAAGGAAAGGAAAATTCCAGTTATCGAGGCCCTAACTAACTGAAATCATGGAGTGAGTAATAGAAAATTGAGAGGAAACAGAAGAGTAAGGGAAAAAAATGAAGAAAGGAAGAAAAACCTAGACAATGTAAGGAGAGAGTTAGCAGCTGGGGAATCATTTGTACAAGGGTAGGAGCCTGGTCTTGCTGAGACAACATCAAGACGTATACAATGAAGATATATATTTTTCCACATGTTAGTATTATAAACCTATAGAAAGTTTAGAGAAATAAAATCTCTCTGTTATTGTTGTCTTTGCGTGTTTATATAGGGAATTATTTTATCAATAATTCTATTACTAGTTCCATTATTTTTTCATATCTTATTCTATTTTCACATCAAATTTATTTTCTGTGGTATTGGATCCCTTCTATTTGTATTGTTTTCATAAAAAAATTCGTTGCTGATGTACGAAATTCCTTTCTATTGCATATCTTTTTCTATTTTCATATCAAATTTTTTGGGGTTAACTAACCCAATGCCTACAATATTTTACTGTTTGCATATCAGATTATGTGGGGATAGATAACTCCTACCCTCAGCAAATAGGATGCTCTTCATAGTCTCCACCAAGAAAATTCCCATGCACAGGTATGTGCCAGGCTTCAAAACATAAAAAGAATCATTCCAAACCATCCATGCCAAAATAGAAAGAGATATGCTCATAAAATCATAGCCCCCATAGGTAACTAAATATAAAACTTTAATTTCATATAATAAAAAATGTAACAGCTAACCAAGGACTGAATATTCAATGCTTCGGGGTTGAACTTCCCATGTGGAACTATCGTGATGTCACAAAGCATTACATAAGTTCTAATAAATCCATAGGGAATATTATTGTAGATAGGTGTCTCGTGTGTGGAGACACCTAGGATATTTTCAACAAACTTGTCCAGTCTTGAACCCCTTGCTCATATTATGTGCCACTTACCCAAAATTATTTCACCATATGCACTTAATTTATCATGAATCAACCTCGTAAAGTTAATTGAGTGAAAAAATTAATGCAAACGATGAGGACTTGAGTCCAAGAAATACCTATCGGGTTTGTGACACAATCAACTCCATGATTTTGAAATCTATTAATCATTAAATTCACCACATAATTTCTTATAAGTACCTTATACTTTCATGAATACCAAATCCGGTCACAGTGATAATGGTTCCTAAGACTGAGACCCTATGAATAAGATAGAAAATACTTAATAATTCTTACATCTTAAGGGGGTTTATATTTGTAATGATTTAGATGATGTATTTCTTCATTGATTAAATGCTACTGTTGTTAAACTCGACTGAGTAATAAATTCTAGGATCATGTTGGTGGCTCACCCTTTCATTGATTGCCTTACCTTCTAGATTGTATTAGTCTTTAAAATACGTCAATGATACATATATCATTTCATGTATCCCAAACAGATTTATCAAAGAAAAAATTGCATAAGTTTTCTTTTATTTGAAACTTGAATTTTACTAGAAATACAAAACAACCTATGTTATCAAGTTGCATACCATAGAAGCTTGTCATTATTAGCCACACTAGGAATTATGATCAACTAGGTTTAGTTTGCGTGGGAAGAGTATATTAAGTTATGTGGTGAATCCATATAACAAGTCTACACTTGTGAAAAAAGTAAATACACATTATTGATGATAAATTATCCATGCCCTCAAATTCCAGACCCTAGGAGCTAGTCCTTATAGCCGTTAGATTCTAAAAAGAAGGATATATGCAACCCTGTCCAATATATTCCCATAATATGTTACTATAGAAAGAACTTCAACGAATTATAGTATAATTAATATTATGAATTATGGGAGCTGTTACTAAAGTTTTTGTGCAACTTTTGCAATGACAAATTTTAGTGTTATAAATGCCTTAGTGCCAGTGTATCATACCTTAGGTATGACAACAATGTACGTAGGAGTCACAAAAGGGTTACAAAAGTTATGCCATGAGCCTTCCCTGAAGGTGTGTGTTGCCAATATCTCAATACAGGGTATGAGACAATGTGACCTAAAATGTGCAACCTTGTTCCCTTGCTAGGATAGATATAATGATATAATGGCACATACCATATGTATTGTGGTTATGAAACCTTGTGGTTCCAATTAGCCTAATGTCACAGTTACCACAAAAATATTAGTCCCTACTACGGGGAAAACTTACCTTAATGGTTATTAGGAATTTGATGAGAATGACTGGAAAAAAGGAATTTACTTACCTGTAAACATGGTAATTCATGTCATACCATAATTTCTACTTGTTTTCATTTTAGAAATGTGTTGAAGATTACATCTTTAGTCGCGAGTATATGTTCAACTTATCACAAGGACTTGTGGGAATTTTATAGTCAAACTGGTATCTCAGGTTAGAGTGTAAAACATCCTGTTGGTTATCTAGTGAAAAAATATAGGGATTGATTATGATAGTTAAGAAAAAAAAAACAAATAAAATATATAAAGTGATCAAAATTCAAACACTGTAGGCTTATACGCTGTTTCTAGTGTGTGTGTGCCCTTGTGTATTGATGTCCCTTAGATCCCTGCGATATCATGTGGATGAGATGGTACAGTATGGAGTCAGGTGGAGGAACAAAAACTAAAATTAACATGATGCATGCAAAACACTTGTAGAAAAATTATAATGGTAATATAGGTGAGTCTTATGGATTTCCAATTAACTTCTATAAGCCTATGAACTTTTCTCATAATTACTCCACTACAAATTAGAAATTGGTGCAACAAGAATATTTCTTCTACTTTCCTTATTCCAATTCATCAAGGTCACTTTTCTGCACAAGGGAAAGACTATACTAGCAATGACGAGGCTTTTAGGTCTCTTATGGGTAACTAGAGAATAGATATTTAGGTATATTAAGGATTTTAGGTCAGGTTAAAGTTTTTTGAAGTCAATATACCGCATTCCATAAGAAATGTAGTTGATTTTGGAACAATCTAAAGAACCAATGAATTTCCTTGGAATACCACAACTAAAATTGTTCCCATGCTCCTTAAGACCAACATGGTGGCTATCATCACCCCATGTGTGCAATTTACGAGTCTTGGTAATTTCACATGTGTGGTACTTACCACATGCAACAAATGTAATAATATTATTTCCTATAGCATCAATTAATTATAGTTCATAAACAATTGCACCCATAGCATGGCTAAGTCAACCATTCAATGAAATGGGCTTGTTGTATCTGCAACAGTAGAAACCTAAGAAAAAAAAATACCCCTGATATTAAGCATGTAAAAAAAATTTAGAAACCAATAAGAAAAACTCATCACACATAATCGAAATTCCAATAATAACTTGAATAAAAATCTCTAGAGAAAAAGTTTTAGGACACAATCTATAAAGAAATGAAGTTTCTTACTAGATTAGTGTCCTCACTCAAACCAAAAGAATGCACATCCAATACCAATTTCATTATCCCACCATTGTAATAATAAAACTCAATATAATTCTCAAAGGACATTCAAATGTTAAGAGTGAGCATGTGTAGGTGTAGTTGGTAAAAGTTTTCAAATCTCAAGCATGGGTTCCCTCCCCATGGTTGGTTTTCTTGATGTCATCCTCTTGGTTGTCTACCTTACCAGGTCACTCAACATGGATCAATAGGTCTAATCTAATTCAACATGGTTCCAATTGGTATGATCAAGATGTGGTTCTCCTGGTTAATCATAGCTAATTGGATATGTAAATGAGAGACAATTGTTTTCACTCTGTGTCCTTTTACCTCCTCCTTTTAGATCTAGTGATATGGTTGTTCTGTATGGAGTGGTATCAACCGAGTCCATGTTCGTAGTCCATTCAAATAGAAATCATTCATATTGTAGCTCCTTTTTCTCTTGGTTTTTTGTTTTAGTTGCTACAATAACCATTCATATTTGAATCTATGATTGCTAATGAGTTGTTATTTTCACTTGGGTTTTTGTTGTAGCTGTAATTATGAACAACCATTCATATTTGAATCTATGGAACTATATTTGTAAACTATCACGGTTCTCTGTATTTTCACAACAAATTTTGGGAGCTACAAATTCGTATAATGTAAACAGAGGCCTATTTATCTAGTTGGAATTGTAAGAACTCAAATCTTGAACCCAAATTGGAAGGTATATTTCTCATGCAATTTTCATATCAAATTAGAGTGCATTGGTCTTGGATTTCTAGAGTAAGAAAACAAGCCTTGAAAACAATAGCAGAAAAATTCTTTACAATAGGTATGTTTGGTAGTTTCCAAATATGAGATGTCCAAACATGTCTCTAGTAAATTGATTATATGCAAAATTCTATAATTTCTATAAGGCACTACTACACATGAGGGTCATTTAATACATTTTTTTAAGACAATACATTTTTCATCTTAAAGCTTTCCATAAAAAAAACACCCTCATATTATTTAATATTAAATTATATGCCATTTAATTTAAGACATCTTTTAAGACAAAATATCATTTTGTCTTAAACATTCCCCAAAAATACATAGATTCATGGGTCTCATATTATTCATAGGAATTTCAAGCATCTTAGGCATGAATATTTGGGATTTATCCCTCACAAGAGAAGAATTGAAAGTTATTCCCCTAGGATGACCCATCGAAGCCTCGTAAGATGACGACCTTCTTTGGTTGGAAGGCTAGCATGACCCACATTCATAGAGAGGTCAAGAAGCATAGATCCAAGCTTTTCATGAAGGAGATATGTGAAGCTATAAAAATAATTGAGACCCCGCCATTGCTGATCGTGGTGCATCCTGAATCAGAGTTCAATACCACACTTGCGTTGAACACAAAAGCTAGCCTAAGAATAGTCCTTTCCATCTCAGCCTTGCTGTTGATCTACTCAGCCCTCAAGATAGTCATAAGAAGCACTAAAACAGGTCTTCCTTCCATTAGCTTGAGTCGATCCTAATCTGCTGCTAATATTTATTCTGACCCACTCTCTGATACCATATTGTAAAACACTCACATACACAACTTGTGCATACAAGAATGAAAAAATTATGTGCCTTTTCCCTCATAAATAATTTTCATGAGCTACATATGGCAAGTTGTATTTTTGGAAGTTGAACTTGTGATTGATCAATTAACTAGTTCAAGTAATCATGCAACTCTTCTAGTCTCAATTTATAACTTGAGACTCAATCACTTCTCTTTTCCAATTCTAGCTTGCACTAGAAGAAAACAAGCTAAGCCATACACTCATGTGCATCAGTCAAATTGCTTCATGAACACTTCCTGATTTTGAGGAACTTGTCCTGATTTTTAGGAACTCATCCTAATTTTTAGGAACTAGTGCATGTTATAAGAAAAATTGCTTCTAGTCTCTTTGACTAAGGAAAAAGTCAAAGAAATATATTTCTCTCTAATATTTTCAAGAGGGTGCCTCAGAGCTAAGTTATATTTTTGTGAGATTATTCCAGAAGGTAAACAACACGATGGGTTCTTCTTGCCTACTCTATGAGCATTAGAAGGATAATACTCCTAAGGAACTGTTAAGGAGAGAAGGGAGATGTCTTCTTCAATTATGTGGAAAGTGTATTGCAATGTCATGACTATCTGATAGTTGAAGGGTTACCTAGAGTGTTCATTTGTTAAAATCCTTCTTGGGCCTCAAAACAATTGGGTTGGAATGTGGGTGAGTGAACTATGATTCTGTGGTCAGTTTCCTTCATCTTGGTGGCCTCATATCCTGGCTTCGGGGTGGAATCTGCAGTGGATGTTTACCACTGGGTGGAAAATTTCTCACATGCATTTATTTTCTTCAACCATCTTGGTTAAAATGTTCAATGCCTTCTCTCAAATTGTTTCTTATAACTCTACAATTTAAACTTATATTTCCTTTATAAATAAAACTTGGAATGTTATCCTAGTTCAAATGAGTTTACACATGTTTATTTCTTGTGCATTGTTCAGTTGCATGCATCTGTAATTCAAATGTCCTTAGAGTTTATTAGGTTCATATATCTATATTGAGAATTTTGAAATTGAAGTGTGTCCCTAGTACCCACCCAATGGATTGGGTAATCCTAAAGTAACACCCCCTCTATTTTTTTTTTGAACCGCAGAATATTTCTACTCGAGAATCATCCCTTAAATTGTCATGGAGTCTTGTAAGGTACTAGATGGATATTATAGAGTTTGTAGTGGACAACAATATTAACCAACCGAGAGCCGCTTACATCCTTGCAAGGGGTTTTTTGGTTGAATTGGTCTTATTTTATGTTCTAGGGTTAGGTTAGGGTTTACAACAACTTCACATAAGTTCTCAGCCATTAGTAAGCTAGTTGTCTTGGTAATTGTGTCTCTATTTGACCTAATATAACTCTTGTCATTTTAATCTATATAATCTAACATCCAAACAAGGCATATCGTTTGGAATCTACTATGACTGGCTAATTATATAAATATGGAGATGCTACAACAAAGGGATCTTACTTTCTCAATACCAGAATAAAGAGGAAAACACATTAAGTTAATAAGATGTCTTTCCCATATTTTATTAACTAGGTCCTATATGTACGGAAGATGGATACTCTCATAAACATCCCAAACTTGTCTACAAACACAAGTTGACAATCATCCACACAAATATATTTTCCCTGAAGAAGAGATAATGTTTGAGGATAGTAGCACATTCCTCTTGACTTCCCCTATTAAAAACTCAAGCCAAGAGAATTTGATTCATCCAATAAGGTAATGTTGAATTAAGTAGTTAAAAATTGTAATTAATGAATTTTTTTTTTTTTTTGAAACTATTAACTAATTCTTAATAAATAATTCTTCCAATGGTTTATAAAATATTGAGATAGAAACCCTCTATATCTCCTCATGCATTCTTAGATCGCATTGGAGAGAATTCTAGAGTATTTGAAAATAATTATAAATAGCAATGGATTTGAACAAGGATATTTCCCATTAGATGCCTAATAAAATGTGATGTTTCCCCATGTGATTCTTTGAATAATGACCACATATATAAATTATAGGAATACTATTCTCATCAACTAGAAATGGAAATGGCATTTGAAGTTGTAAAATTTCAGGAGGGTTCTCTATACGTATAGAGATGTGGAGAAGATGCTAAAGAATGTAAAAATTTTGGTCTTTCTCTTATTGAGTTAGATTGGATGAATATTGTAGGCTTCTCATTGGTTGTTTTAAAGGTTCCTAGGGCCATCCAATTACATGTATCTTAGTCTAAGAATTTAAGAATATTTTCCATTAGATTCACAATAACATGTGATGTTACCCCATATGATTCTTTTGAATAATGACCACAGACATAAATTATAGGAAAAAAATTCTCATCAACTAGAAAATGGGATTGCATTTGAACATGTGAAATGTCACAAGGTTTCTCTGTATGTAAAGAGACTGTGGAGAAGATGAAAAATAAATTATAGATTTGGGTCATTCTCTTATTGAGTTAGATTGAATGAGTATTGTAGGCTTCTCATTGGTTATTTTCAAGGTTCATGGGGCCATCCAATTACATGTATCTCAATTTAAGAATCTATGGTGTTGTTAGTAGTTTTCTTCAACTACTAATTCAACATTGACAAGGACAATCTCCCACCATATATTTATTCTTGGTGTTAATTTCCAAATTAAATCAATTCACACAGAACTCATACATGTCCATATTCCATAGCGATGTTAAGAAATACAATATGTATATAACCCTGAAAAGTGCTTGAGAGAGAAAACAACTTCCATTTTAACAATGGCATTCAAGAATTCTACACTCATATCTTGGCACATCTAATTTGAGATCTGTGATTTTACAAACTCAACTGCGACTACATGTATCACCAAGGATTATGGTTTTCACAAACACACGACTTCATTGTTGAGTTTTCCTTTACATTCCCATATATATATATATATATATATATATATATATTATCTCTAGCCTTATTGCTGAAATATTGAAGGAATATTCTCAGTTATCCTATCTAGAGCATAATTTTCCTAAATATTGTGAAGATTGAATGGCCATTCAAATGACCAAATGGACATAAGCTCATCGTTTTCCTCATAGATATCTTGGCGCATTGTATGATATTCACAAATAATTCTCTTAAAAAATTTCCATTGAGGCAATAATTAGATAGTAGAAGATGGGAATTACGGACTAAGGCTCCATATTTTCCATCCCATCCATCGCAATAGAGAAATAACCCTACAACCTTGGCCTACAATAAATTAAATAATGGGAGTCTAAGATAGGTTAAGTTTAAAATTAATGAATTTGCATAGACCTCATACGTGTGCATATTCCACAATGATGTTAAGCATGAAAATACATATATAACCCTGAAAATTCCTTGAGCAAGAAAAAAATTCCATTTTAACAGTCATAGTCAATAGTTCTATTTATATTATGTGGAACAATAATTTAGAGGTTAGCAATTTGGATACTATCCAAACATGAGAAAATTCACATAGTTAGTTGACATCTAAATAAGTCCAAAATGTATACATGGGGTTCAATGAACACAAAATGGCATTAGATGTTGATGTCAATATAATTTTTGGCAACTGAGTAGGAAATTTAATCTCTCCTTCAACAAAGTTTTTTTAGCAGTCCTTTCGAGCATGGTCTCCATTCTCCAAATTTAGGGAAAATTTCTATTTTTTTGTTCTCATTGGTTTCATCTAACAAATAGACCATCAAAATAAGATTAATTTCCTTTGCAACTCCATTGGCTTTTCTTTGACAACAATTACTAAAGAGGGAGACATTTTCCACTCTCATCTCCTTCAAGAGACCTAGAGAACTAGGCAGGCAATTATTTGCAAAATGTGACCCCATAAGGGCATCATAACATCTCACATCAAAGTTGAAGCCTTACCTCCCGACCTCCTCGAGAATTTTCATGTAGTATTCCTAGATTGAATTTCTTGTAAAATGGATCTTAATTTCATTGAAGGTATGATTGTCACTAGTTGGCAGGATAATGGATTTTACTAGGGTTGTGGCCATTTTAAGCATGGAAAACATACCAACAACAATGTGGTAACTATTTTTTCTCATATTGTTTCATGGAAGAAATTTCGTAAAGGAACTACTAAGATATTTCCCTGAAAGGGTGATTTTTGGGTGTTGTACAAAGAGTGGATTTCTTCTTGGAAAAGAGGGAGCCTTATTTCCGATCGCCCATGTTCTTCTCTATAATTATTACTTGGTGTTAATTTCTAAATTTAATCGATTTCCAAAACACTACGTAGATTACCATGTTAAAAATTCATGATGAGAGGAAGATCATAGGTCAATCACATTACTCGAAGTGACTTTAAGACCATTGATCAAGCTACAATAATTCGATTGCAAAATGATGAATGGACAATGAAGAATCCTGTAAGCAACTTGACACCTATGGTCTTTGAAGGAGTCAGGTCTAAATTTTTTGTCAAACTAATGCTTGAGCCATGCATACGAGTTATAGATGTTATGTTATTATCGTTCGAGCTTTAAAGTTAAAATTTCCCACCCTTGCTCATAGAGTGCCTCTTTGAGTTCTTAATTGATTTGGGGTAGATGAGGATTCTTGCACAATAAGGAGGACAACCCTCTCTGTAGCATCGAGATACTTATTTCTTAAGCGATGTGAGAATGTGATCATCATCTTATACCAAAAAGAGGATTTATGGGTGATAAACAACTTAAAGATAATTATTAATGATTTGAATCTAAAAATCATTAATAATTATTAAAATTTTAAATAATTATTGATAAATATTCAAAAATTTAATTATTAATATTATTTTAAATTAAATTTATTACATTGTGTTTCATTATTTTTAAAATATGCATTAAATCCTTAAATTTTAACAATTATGATTAAACTATGATTAATAAATAATAATTAAATTCTTAAAAATTATCAATAATTACCATTAATTATTAATATTTATATAGAAATTTTAATTATTTATTATTAATCTTTTTATCATAAATAATCATTAATACTAATAAAAATAAGTTAATTAATTATAATAATATTTAAATATATATATATATATATATATATATATATATATATATATATATAATTAGAATTTAAGTAACCATATTAGCATTTAACCTATTTCCCTTTCATCTGCCACCATTCATTTCTCATCCATTAACACTCTCATACCCTTACCTATACCTTGTTATGAGATCTGACATACACCCATTGTTCTATCCTGATCATGAACCACGAAGGTTGCTTCGAAACATTGATATAAACAATATTATATCTGATGAATTTGGAAAATTATTCTACAGAAAAAATACATCGTAGAAGCCTCAAATCTATAACTTAAATAAGACCAATTTTCCATGTATCGAAGAAAAGCATCCTTTCTGAGAAACACAAATCTTTCTACTTGATGTTTCCACTAAAAAGGATGATTTCTGCACGATATAAAACCTCCCTTTTCTCTATTACTGGTGAAGGGGATTCATTAGTGATATGTTGCAGATAATATCAAATGCCTAAGCAATATATCGTTGGGTTAAGTTCATTCACACTGAAATTACGTGGGCACCTTCAAACCTAGTTAGTTTGAGGGTTCCTTTTAGAACTAACATGATGATGAAATGGGTCATGATTTAACTTAACTTGGTCCCAAAACAATTCTGTAAAGGCCCAAAATTCCATACCTAGAGTTAAACCCATCTATACCCATATCGTGGCACTTATAGTTTGAGATATATGATTTTACAAACTCAATTATGACTACATGCATAACCAGGGATTATGGCTTTCACCAACACACTACTTCATTACTGAGTTTTCCTTTACATTTTCATATATATATATATATATATATATATATATATATATATATATATATATATATATATATATATATATATATATATATGTTGTCTCTAGATTTATTGCTGAAATATTGAAGGATCTTAATATTGTCAATTATCATATCTAGAGCATAATTGTTATAAATATTGTGAAGGTGGAATGGACATTGAAATGAACAAATTGGCATAAGCTCATCTTTGTCCTCACGAATATCTGGGTACATTGTAAGATATTCTCAAATCAGTCCCTTGTGAAATTTGAATTGAAGCAAATAGTTAGATAGTAGAAGATGGGGAATAAGGCTCCATCTTTTCCAACCCATCCATCACACAGAGTCATAGCTCTACAACCTAGGCTTACAATCAATTAAATAATTGGGGTATAAGACAGGTTCTATAAAATAAATGAATTCACATTGAAATCATACTCATCCACATTCGACAACGATGTTAAGCATGAAAATATGTATATAAACCTGAAAAGTCCTTGAGAGAGAAAAAAACCTTCAATTTTAACACTGACATTCAAGAATTATACACCCATATCTTGACACAGCTATTTTTAGATTTGGAATTTTACAAAATCAACTACGACTATATGCATAGCCAAGGATTATGGTTTTCACCAACACACGACTTCATTGTTGATTTTTCCTTTGCATTTCATACATATACATATATATATTTTCTCTAGCCTTATTGCTGAAATCTTCAAGGATTTTAATATCGTTATTTATCCAATCTAGAGAATATTTTTCTTAAATATTGTGAAGGTTGAATAGCCATTAAAATGAACAAATTTACCCAAGTTCGTCGTTGTCCTCATAGGTATCTCGGTACATTGTAAGATACTCATAAATAAATATCTTAACAAATTTCCATTGAAGCAATAATTAGAGAGTAGAAGGTGCACATTGGGGACTTAGGCTCCTTCATTTCCAACCCATCCATCACACATAGTCATAGCCCTACAACCTAGGCCTATAATAAATTAAATAATGGGGGTATAAGATAGGTTAAGTGTAAAATTAATCAATTTTCATAGACCTCATAAGTGTCCATATTCAACAATGATTTTAAGCATGGAAGTACATATATAACCCTAAAAAGTCCTTGAGAGAGAAAGAAACTTCCATTTTAACAGTCACATCCAAGAGTTATATTTATATTATGTGGAAAGGAAATTCTGATTCTAGCAATTTTGATACGATCCTAACATTAGAAAATACACAGTTAGTTAACATTCAAATAATTCCAAAATGTAGACATGAGGTTCAATGCACACAAAAATGGAATTAGATGCTTATCTCAATCTAATTTTTTTCAACTGAGTCATAAAATTATTCTCTGCATCAAAGAAGGTTTGCTACTACTGTAGCAATCCTTTCTAGCATGGTCTTTGTTCTCCAAATTCAGTGACAAATGATGTTTTTTTTTGTCATTCGTTTCATCTAACAAAGAGACCATCAAAATATGTTTACTTTCCTTTAGAACTCCATTGGTCTCTCTTTCACAACAATTCCTAAAGAGAGAGATCTTTGCCCGTCTCATATCATGTAAGAGACCTAGAGCACTAGAAAGACCCTTATTTCCAAAATGTGACCTAATAAGGGCATTATAACATCGCCCATCAAAGCTGAAGCCTTGCTTTCTAACCTCCTTGAGAATTTTCAGCGAGTATTCTCAGATTTTAATTCTTGTAAAATGGATCTTAATTTCATTGAAGGTATTTCTATAACTAACTGGATAGATGATGGATTTTACCAGGGTTGTGGAAATTTTAAGCATTAAAATTATACAAACAACAAAATGCTAAATATTTTTTCTCATATTGTTGTAGGGAGAAAATTCCTAAATGAACTATTAGGATATTTCCTAGAAATGGTTATGTTTTGGCCCTTTACAAAGAGTGGAGTTCTGCTTGGAAAAGAGGGAGACCTAGTCCCCAATGCCCATCTTCTACTCTCTAATTATTATGTGGTGTTAATTTTCAAATTTAATAAATTCCTAAAACGCTACTTTTATTACCATGATAAAGTTCATGATGAGAGTATTGGGTCAATTTACTGGGTAAATTAACATGAGCATTTAATTATCAATCCGAGTTTGTAGAACTTAGAAGAATCTCTAAAATATATGGATTTAAACCACAATAAAGTTTAGAAGATGAATTATTGATGATTAGGGAAATGCATATTACAGATATAAATCTAACTTAATTAAATTCTAAACAATAGATCAAGATACATGAAATAATAATTAAAGATGGTCTTCACTAAAAGAGGTCTTGGTTGTCCTTCATCATTGATTTCGTTTATCATTAATGCTATTGTGAAAACGTGAATTCAGAAAAGAAGGAAAACATGAATCTTAGTTTTGAGCTCTTAATCAACTAGAAGAATTATTTAACTTAAATATTGGTTTTTCTCTTCGTATGTAGAAAGAAATAATATTAAAATCCATCAGCAATCAAAGCATGTAAAGGTATGTAATATGAATTCTAACGGAAAATCTCGAGTCCATAGAAAGAGTGCTTAACTTAAACACTTGTTTGTCATTTCATATGCAGTTTAAGAATGATCATTAGATTCATCAATACTTAAAAATAAGTAAACCAAACATAAGCAAACTAATCTAGCTATGATGAATTCTAACTGAAAATATTGAGTCGATAAAAAGATTTCTTAACTTAAACACTTGTTTGTCCTGTAAATGTAGTTTAAGAATGATCATTAGATTCATCAATAAATAAATAAAACATAAGCAAACTAATTCAGAAATTGCAGCTACGAAATAAACTAAGAAGTGTACTTAGCTCAATATGGAGGACCTCCACCCTTGCCTTATACACTGAGAGTACAATCAGCTACTAAAACTTATTCAATGCACAAGAAAATGATAAATTATGTCTTCAATTAACTTGATAAAATAAGAATCTCAAAGTCTCAATTTTCTCCTACTATCTTCTCCTTTCTTTGACATTTGTTCCACTCCCT
Source organism: Pinus albicaulis (assembly GCA_034641835.2). Lineage (NCBI taxonomy): Eukaryota > Viridiplantae > Streptophyta > Pinopsida > Pinales > Pinaceae > Pinus > Pinus albicaulis. The sequence continues at coordinate 995,289,125 of CM076584.1, forward strand.
TACTTGGAGAAGGAGAACTCATATTTATACATGAGTGCTTTAAAAACAAGATAAGCAACTCATAATTACAAATCCAATTTTCTCTCAACCAATATCCCTATAATTACAAGATATGATCCGTTCAAATCCTCACTCATCTCTCACAAATATTGGATAAGATATGTTATCCAAATCTCCATGATATTCTCCTTGGAATCTTCCATGATCTTCTCCTTGGAATCTCCATGATCTTCTCCTTAGAATAAGCTTGAATAATTATCCTTTGAATTATTGAAATTGTGGAGGAAATATTCAAGAGGATTTTGAATAATCCTTCCAAATAATCCTACACATTTACAAAGCTCATCGACATTTAAGATATTAGTGAAATATGTCAATTTTCCAATAATTAATTATACATTCTCTAATAATATTAAAAATAAATAAATTGGAAAATAATGAGGTGAACCCATGGAAATGGTATGCTAAATGGTTAAATGAGGTGATGGAATGTGAGGAATGGCGAGGATAAACATGATGAAAAAGTGACAATTACGAGACCCAACATACCCCCAAACTGAACTTGTTGCATGTCCTCATGCAACCTTGCATGGATAAAAACTTTTAGCTTTGCATGATTATGGTTTCTAACAATGTATTATTCCAGGATGTAAAATACATGTACTACAACTGACATTTTTTGTGGTTGGTTCTTGTGTTAACAACCACGAACATAAAAAATGTTGGTTCTTGTGTTAGCAACATTCATTTCTTTTCTTTCTTTATTTTTTTAACACATGCACTGAAAATAATAAGTCACGTACTCCAAATGATAAGTCATTAATATGCATAAGAAAACCTTTTCTTATATTTTTGAATCATGCCAAAATATATATATCAATATATCAATTGCAACGAAGTGTAGTTTCGAAGAGACATGTTGGTCTATGTGAGGTGATGAATGGAATGAAATGCTTATGAATATTTGCCCCCCCCCCCAAACTGAAGATGTGTTATGTTTACGAAAAGGTGAAATATGATGTAATATGGCGAGGGAATTTTCCAAATTCATTTACATTCAACATGTAAGAAATTTTTTTGATTAAAAACTAGAAAATAACATACCTTCACTTACCCAAATAGTTGATGAATTATGGAATATGAATGTAGTTGCTGCTGCTTAAATCTGGAAAATGTCATGCTAATTTGCATGAGAGAATATGTCATCCTGCTAGATCAGGAGAATATCGTGGTATTGTATCATGTGAATATCATGATGATGGATGAAGTGAAGGAATCTAAAGTGTTGATTGGTTGTATGAATCTGGAGATGATATCTGAAAGTGGAACTATCGTACTCTCATATGGATGAAGGAATGTTGTCGCAACTACTGATGGAATCATGAAAAATATATAGTCTTAAACTTCTTCAAAAATCCGATGGTACAATTCTAGCCATGTGAATGGATGTGTGGTGTTGAGCATGAAAAGAAGTCATTGGATTACCGACTATTAATGGATGTCGTTAACCAATGAGAGACAAACTTACCATTGATGTCAATGAGTGTCAATGTACGCTAGTACATCTTTTGAAGTGCGAATAAATGATCTGATGTCGAGCCACTTGGAAGATCCAATGATCAAGGGATATTGATGTATTCCGATGAGTGTCAACAAGAGAATCTGTCATTAGGGAATACAATCCTCAAGGTACTAATGATGACTATAGTCTCTATCCCAGATAAGGTGCTGAAGTCGATGGGTCAAGACTTGTTAAAAGGTGGGCCTTAAGGAATCCCACATCATTCAATGCAAGTTTGTACAAAATTATTGGTAGGACTATATATAAAAATTTCTCAGAATCAGACAGTGTATATGGTAGGGAAAGGTAATCATGGAAAGAGAGCTTGGGATTTTTATTGAGAAGGAAAAATGAACTGAAAAATAAGAGGGAAATGATGTATGCTGTTCAGAAAAATAGGCATGTATGAAGTCATGAAGGATAAGGAAACAGAATATGGGCTGCGACATAGAGATGATTAAGGCGTTTGGAAGGAAAAATGTGAGTAATCATGATGCAAGAGGATTTTTGTGTAGCGGAAAATGTCATGATATGTGCAGTGAAGAATTAGTTCCTCCAAGCATCCAATGATGCATGTTTCGTTGTGATTTCGAAAAATCACTTTTGCATTAGATCGTCTTCAACTTTGAAAAACTTACCACCATTCCTGCATAAAAATTGTCGCCTTTGTGTGCCATCTCCATCGATCATTCTTGTATGAAGTGACTCAAAAAAAAAAAAATTAGCTCATTTTCAAAAACTTATGAAATGTCCATTTTTTAATAATTTTTCGAAGTTACACTAATCATGGCTGAAAAGGGTGTCGCATTGTAATGTTGAGGCTTTTTCTCATAAGCTTCTCTTTGACATAAAAATAGCACCAATCTCATTTCCCTTGTTAATATATGCATCCTAACTTTTTCTCACAAATTCATTTTAAAATGAATAACAATTCTAAAAAAAGCCCAACATACTTTTATTTCCCACAACTAAAAATATTGCATGTCCTCATGCTCGTTTGATTGCTTAATAATTTTTTTCAAAGTTCTTTTATTGGTTCGCAAGAAGGCTGAGCGGCGGTCAGCGGCGTTGTATAATCTGTTATTCCTTATTATTGCACCTGGTGGAAAAATGAGGGATCAGGACTGGATTTGCGCTTATGGCGTGGGCATATTGTAGTTGTCGATGACCAAAATTATGTCATCAATATCTAATCTAGACGTGGAGTTGATCGACCAATTTAGGAGTGGACTATATCGGGGAAATGCACACATCAATCTCATCCCACTCTTAAATTCTTGAGCTCCCGTCAGTCATTGTGATATGTATCTCCTTCTTCTGGGCGGCTCTGCGATATGCTTCCATCACGTCTAACATTCAATCAGTGCCCAAGCTTATCCAACACAATCCAACAATCTCCTCTTTTTAAGTTCCTGTGAATGTGATTTCCTTTATGAATCATCTCTGAGTCGTCTGTTTCCTTTCCGATAACATTTGTAGTGGCACTCAGATAGTTCCGGCTTAGGGTTCTTCTGGCGAGCCTCCGAGGCTCAACAGTTTCCGGAAACTGAGTTCACTGCCACCTACTAAAAGGAGATATTGGAAATTTAATTTTTAGCTTGCATTTTCCACCGTCTTTTGCTTCAGAATGGTGTGTTTGTTTCGTTATCTACGTGGCGTGGAACACATCTTCATAACGCATCACAACTATACGCTGGCCAGGGATAGAAGAGGCGGCCAAGCATGTGCTGATGAGTGGATGGGTACCGATGGTTGGTGAGGCAGTTTTGTCAATTCAACGTTTCTTGGGCCAGCTAAGTGGTGATCCAACCTCTTTCACAAATTGTCAATGCGGCAATGCGAAGGGAAGAATCTTCGACTCTTGGCAACTGTCGATGCAACCTTGAATGTTCCGTGAACTCTTAACCTTTCACAAATTCTTGATGCGGCCTTCTGTGTACTGTCGATTGTACTGTTTTGTTTGTTTTATTTAATTTTTGTGTTGTTTTTGTTTTTATTACGTAGGGTTCGTTGTGTAATGCACTTGCGTTGTTGAATGTTTTATTTTTTTGTTATTTGTTTTTGTTTCAATTTTTATGTTTGTTTTATTTCTTATTTTTTATTGTTTTTATTTGTATTTTTGTTTTTGTTTTGTTAAAAGTGTTATTGTTTTGTTTTTAATTGTTTAATTGGTTTTTTTTTTTTTAAAGGGTTTGTTTTTGTATTTTTTTTATTAAAAATCTAGAAAAATGAAATTGAATCCAAAAAAAATGGTTAGTTTTCAAAACAATATATATATATATATATATATATATATATATATATATATATTATGTGAGATTTTGTTGAATTTTTTTTAAATTAGTTAAAAAAAATATCTAAAATTTGAGAAAGGAACTAAATTTTATCTAAACTTAGAAAATTTTATTGAAAAATAGACACAGTGATTTGCATATCTAAAGATATCTTTGATCAAACATATTGCAAATCTCAATTTATTCATTCTTGAAAATTTTTATTGACAACCTACTTTCTGATCTTAGAGATCGTGTGAAAATGCACGAGGAGAGCATACTTATTCAAAACTGAAGAAAATAATATCCTACCTACTCTATTGTAGAAAAATACATTTTTTTTTCAAGTATAGGAAAATTTCCAATGCATCCATTTGTGTAACAAGAAGAGAATTAAACTAACATCCAAGTTTGGAAAACGTACCTTAATAAATTCTTGGACATGAAAATTTATCTGCTCATAAAGATTTGACGAGAAAGAATTTTGAAAAATGGAGTGGTATTTTGGCCAAGTTTTAAGACGATATTTGTTTGCATGACTCTCCTTAGTTGTCATGTCACAAAGTTCTTTGAGTGTCACTTGTTCAAAATCTGAAATGCACAGCGGATATTTTGATATACATGCTAGAAACTCTTCAATTTTAGGTTCTAATGTTTGATCGTCATTGTATGTAATCCATGACTCATTCATTTCCTTGCTAGAAGAAGATTATAAGTTTTCCTCTTGTGGATCCTCTTCATTGATGCTTTGTTCCTTTTTCAACTTCTGAATTGAAGATTCATCCCTAGGGATCACTCTAAATTGTGGACAAGGATTTAAGAAGATCCTTGTCATGACATACCCTCCAAATGGCTTCTTTAACATCATGACGTTTTAGATCTTGTTGGGAAAATGAATTTTTATTGTTTTTTTTTAAATTTTGATGGGGGTTTTATTTAATGAATCTATCCTTCTAATTTCTATCCTAGTCATGAGAAAACTTCACTAAAAGAAATACTAGGTTTTTGTCGTTTTTATTTTATTTTATGTGTTTTCTAAACAATCTTCCTAATTTACCATGTTGAAGTATACTTCCCTGGCAAGGGAGCCAAATTGTTGGGTCAATTTACTACGTAAATTAACACGAGAATTTAATTACCAATCCAGGTTTGTAGAACTTAGAAGCATCTCCAAAATATATGGATTTCAACCACAGTCAAGTTTAGAAAATGAATTATTGATGATTAGTGAAATGCATATTACAAATATAAATCTAACTTAATTAAATTAGAAACAATAGATCAACATACATGAAATAATAATTGAAGAGACTCTTCACTAAAAGAGGTCCTGGTTGTCCTTCATCATTGATTTCATTTATCATTATTGATATTGTGAAAATAGGAATTCACAAAAGCAGGAAAAGATCAATCTTATTTCTGAGCTCTTAATCAAATAGAAGAAGTATTTAACTTAAATACTGGTTTGTCTCTTCGTATGCAGAAAGAAACAATATTAAGATCCATCGGCAATCAAAGCATGTAAATGCATGTAAATATGAATTCTAACAGAAAATATCAAGTCAGTATAAAGAGTGCTTAACTTAAACATTTGTTTGTCCTTTTATAGGCAGTTTAAGAATGATCATTAGATTCATCAATACTTAAAAATAAATAAATCAAACATAAGAAAACTAATGCAGCTATGATGAATTCTAACTAAAAATCTTGAGTCGATAGAAAGAGTGCTTAACTTAAACACATGTTTTTACTTTCATAGGAAGTTTAAGAATGATCATTAGATTCATCAATAAATAAATCAAACATAAGAAAACTAATTCATAAATTGCAACTACAAAATAAACTAAGTGTACCTAGCTCAGTATGGGGGCCCTCCACCCTTGCCTCGTACATTGAGAGTACTTTCAGCTACTGAAATTTATTCAATGCGCAAGAAAATGATAAATCGTGTCTTCAATTAAATTCAGAAAATAAGAATCTCAAAGTCTCAAGTTTCTCCTAATATTTTCTCCTTTCTTCTACATTTCTTCCTCTCCCTTACTTGGAGAAAGAGCACTCCTATTTATACATGAGTGCTTTGAAAACAAGATAAGCAACTCATAATTACAAATCCTCTTTTCTCTCAACCAATATCCCTATAATTACAAGATATGATCCCTTAAAATCCTCACTCATCTCTCACAAATCTTGGATAAGATATGTTATCCAAATCTCCATGATCTTCTCCTTGGAATCTTCCATGATATTCTCCTTCAAATATCCATGATCTTCTCCTTATAATAAGCTTGAATAATTATCCTTTGAATTATTGAAATGGTGGAGGAAATATTCAAGAGGATTTTGAATAATCCTTCCAAATAATCCTACACATTTACAAAGCTCATCCACATTTAAGATATTTGTGAAATATGTCAATTTCCAATAATTAATCATACATTATCTAATAATATTAAAAAAAAAATTTGAAAATAATGAGGTCGACCCATGGAGATGGTATGTTAAATGGTTAAATGAGGTGATGGAATGTGAGGAATGGTGATGATAAACATGATGAAAATGTGACAATTACGAGACCCAACAGAGTGGAAGATCATAGATCCATGACATTACTGAAAGTGAATTTGAGACCCTTGACAAAGCTATAATCATTCGATCGCAAAAGGAAGAATGGACAATGAAGAATCCTGTAACAAAGTTGACACCTATGGTCTTTGAAGGAGTCAGGTATAAAATGTTTCTGAAGCTAATGCTTGAGCCATGGATGCCACTTATCGATGTTTTGGTATTAATGTTCTAGATTTAAATTTAAAAATTTCCCACCCTTACTCATAGAGTGCTAATTAACCTACCACATATCGTAGGCTAGTTGAATCAACGCTTATGCCTGTTTGAATTCTCGATTGATTTGGGAGAGATGAGGATTCCTGCACAATAAGGAGGAAAACCCTCTCTATATAATTGTGATGCTTATTTCTTAAGCCATGTTAGAATGTGATCATCATATTATCCCGAGAAGAGGATTTTTGGGTGATAAAAAACTTAGATAGTGCCACGTTTCCCAGTACCAAAGAAAAATATCCTTTTTGAGAAATAAAAGGAATTCTATTCATCTTTTCCAATGGAAAATATGATTTCCCCACGATATAAAACATCCCTTTTCTCTATCACTAGTGAAGAGGATTCATTAGTGATATTTTGTAGGTAATGCCAAATGCCCAAGCAATGTATCACTAGGTCAAGTTCTTTCAAATTGAACTTGGGTGGGAAGCTTCAAAACTAGTGAGTTTGGGTTTTCCTTTTAGAACCAACATGATCATGAAATGGTCCATGATTTGAGTTAACTTGGCCCCAAAACACGTATGTACAAGGACCAAAATTCCATACCTATAGGTAGACCCATCTACACCCATATCTTGGCACTTCTAATTTGAGATCAAGGATTTTACAAACTTAACTTCAACTACATGCATAACCAATGATTATTTCTTTCACCAACACACAAATTCATTTCTGAGTTTTCCTTTGAGGGTATTCATATTATTAGCTATCTTATCTAGAGCATAATTTTCCTAAATACGGTGAAGGTTGAATGGCCATTGAAATGACCAAATGGGCATAAGCTCATCGTTGTCCTCATAGATATCTGGGCACATTGTAAGATATTCTCAAATCAATCCCTTGATAAATTTCCATTGAAGAAAATAATTATAGAGTAGAATATGTTGACTAAGTCTCCCTCTGTTCCAAACCATCCACCAGACAGATTCATAGCCCTAAAACCTAGTCCTACAATCAATTAAATAATGGGGGTCTAAGATAGCTTGTGTAAAATAAATCAATTCACACATAATTCATACCTCTCCACATTCCAAAACAATGTTATGCATGACAATACATATATAACCCTAAAAGGTCCTTGAGAGAGAAAACAACTTCCATTCTAATAGCCACGTTCAAGAATTGTACACCCATATCTTGGCACATCTAATTTGAGATCTAGGATTTTACAAAATCAACTGCGACTATATGCATAACCAATAATTATGATTTTCATAAACACAATGCTTCATTGATGAGCTTTCCTTTCCATTGCATACATATAGATTGTCTCTAGCCTTATTGTTGAAATATTGAAGGATCTTAATATTTTCAGTTATACTATCTAGAGCATAATTTTCCTAAATATTGTGAAGATTGAATAGCCATTTAGATTACCAAATGGACCTTATCTCATTGTTGTCCTCATAGATATCTAGGTACATTGTAAGATATTAGAAAATCAATCTCTTAACAAGTTTCCATTGAAGAAATAATTAGAGATTAGAAGATGGGCATTGGGGACTAAGGCTCCCTCTTTTCCAGCCCATCCATCACACAGATTTATAGCTCTACGTCCTAGGCATATAATAAATTAAATAATGGGGGTCTCAAATAGTTTATGTGCAAAATTAATCAATTTGCACAGACCTCATATGTGTCCATATTCCACAGTGATGTTGAAAATACATATATAACCTTGAAAAGTTCTTGAGAGAGAGAAAAACTTATATTTTAACATTCACTTTCAACAGTTCTATTTATATAATGTTCAACAACAATTCATATGCTAGAAATTTGGATACTATCCAAACAATTGAAAATTCACAAAGTTAGTTGACATCCAAATAAGTCCAAAATGTAGACATGAAGTACAATGCACACAAAAATGGCATTATATGCTTATATCAATATAATTTTTGGCAACTAAGTCAAACATTTATTCTCTACCTCAAGCAAAGTTTTTTGCTTCTGTAGTAGCCTTTTATAGCATGGTCTTCATTCTCCAAATTTAGGGACAAATGTCATTTTTTTTCTATCATTAGTTTCATCTAACAAAAAAGACATCAAAATTAGTTTGGTTTCCTTTGAAACTCCATTGGTCTCTCTTTGACAAAAAATACTAAAGAGAGAGACCTTTGCCCCTCTCATCTCCCTGAAGAGACCTAGAGCACTAGGGAGACCGTTATTTACAAAAATTTACCTGATAAGGGAATCATAACAACTCCCATCAAAGTAGAAGCCTTGCCTCGTGACTCCTTGAGAATTTTTGGCTAGTATTCCTAGATTGTAATTATTCTAAAATTGATCTTAATTTCATTGACGGTATGATTGTCATTAACTAGCTGGATGATGGATTTTACCAGGGTCATGGGAATTTTACCATGGAAAATCTACCAAAAACAACATGTTAAATATTTTTTCTCATAATGTTTCATGGGAGAAAAGTACTAAAGGAAATATTTGGGCCTTTTACATAGAGTGGAGTTATTCTTGGAAAAGAGGGAGCCTCAGTCCCCATTGTCCATATATTATTCTCTAATTACTTCTTTCTATTAATTTCCACATTCAATAAATTTTGAAAATTCTACTTAGAATACCATGTTAAAATTCATGATGAAAGGAAGATCATAGGTCCATCACATTACTAGAAGTGGCTTTGAGACCCTTTCCAAAGCTACAATCATTCGATTGAAAAAGGACAAATGGACAATGAAGAATCATGTAAGAAAATTGACTCCTATGGTCTTTCAAGGAGTCGGGTCTAAAATGTTTCTCAAGCTAATGCTTGAGCCATGTATACCACTTATCGATGTTATGGTATTAGTGTTCGAGCTTTAAATTTAAAATTCCCCACCCTTATTCATAGAGTGTTGATTAACCTACCACATTTCATTGGCTAGTTGAATCAACACGTACGCCTCTTTGAGTTCTCAGTTGATTTGGTGGAGACGAGGATTATTGCACAATAAGGAGGACAACCCTCTCTATATCATTTCGATACTTGTTTCTTAAGCGATGTGAGAATGTGTTCATCATCTTATCCCAAAAACAAGATTTCTAGAAGATAAAAAACTTAAATAATACCACTTTTCCCTGTATCAAATAAAAATATCCTTTCTGGGAAATACAAAGCTTTCCACTCATCTTTTCCATTGGAAAAAAATGATCTCCCCATGATATAAAACCTCTCTTTTCTCTATCACTATTAAAGAGGATTCATTAGTGATATGTTGCAGGTAATTTCAAATGCACAAGATATGTATCTCTAGGACAATTTATTTCACACTAAACTTGGGTGGGCACATTAAAACGTAGTGAGTTTGGGGGTTCCTTTTAGAACCAGCATGATCATGAAATGGGCCATGAGTTAACTTAACTTGGCCCAAAAGAAAGTCTATACAAGGCCCAAAATTCCATACCTATAGGTAGACCTATCTACACCCATATTTTGGCACTTCTAATTTAAGATGTGCAATTTTACAAGCTCAACTGCGACTACATGCATAACCAAGGATTTTGGTTTTCACCAACACACATATTCATTGCTAATTTTTCCTTTAAATTTCCATATATATGGATTGTATCTATATTTATTGATGAAATATTGAAGGATATTTATATTGTGAGGTATCCTATGTAGAACATAATTTTCGTAAATATTGTGAAGGCGGAATGTCCATTGAAATGACCAAAGGGGCATAAGCTCATCATTCTCCTCATAGATATATGGTTACATTGTAAAATATTATCTAATCAATCACGTGACAAATGTCGATTGAAGAAAATAATTAGAGAGAAGAAGATGGGGACTAAGGCTCCCTCTTTTCCAGCCCATCCATCACACATAGTCATACTTGTACAACCTAAGCCTACAATCAATTAAATAATGTGGGTATAAGATAGGTTGTGTAAAATAAGTCAATTCACATAGACTTCATACCTCTCCACATCCCACAATGGTGTTAAGAATGACAGTATGTATATATCCCTGAAAATTCATTGAGAGAGTAAATAGCTTCGCTTTTAGCAGTTCCATTCAATAATTCTACACATGTATCTTGGCACATCTAATTTAAGATCAAAGATTTTACAAACTCAACTGCCACTACATGCATGGCCATGGATTATGGTTTTCACCAACATACAGCTTCACTGTTGAGTTTTCCTTTACATTGCATATATATATATATATATATATATATATATATATATATATATATATATATATATATATATATATATATATATATATATATATATTATCTATCCTTATTGTTAAAACCTTGAATGATCTTCATATTGTCACTTATCCTCGTGATGAAACCCTAAAATCTAAAGCTTACCTCCCTTACATCCAAGGGGTCACCGACAAGCTAGCCAAGGTCCTGACTAAAAATAACATTGAAACCTCATTTAAGCCACTAATGACAATCAAACATAAGATTAAATTAGTTAAAGAGAAACTGAATCCACTCCAGCATAAAGGTGTTTACCGTATAAATTTCTCATGTGGTAAATGTTATATTGGAGAAACAGGAAGATCTTTCAAGATTAGGCTCAAAGAACATGGATCTGACATTAGAATTGGGAGAACCAAAACCTCGGCTCTGGCTTATCACTCGAATAAAACCCTCCACCACATCTGCCTAGAAGATACTAAAGTTATAGCCAATGAAAATCACTATTACAAAAGGAAAATGCATGAGGCACTTGAAATCATCAAGCATCTGGAAAACCTCACTAGGGATGGAGGTTTAGAAGTCAGCAGAAATTAGGTCCCCTTATTTTCCCACTCTTAAATCACTCCTTTCCCCTGTTGGCACCCTTATCTTCCTCTTTCTTCCCCTTCCCAGCGCCTCCCCATCCTTCCCTTCCTTAAAAAACTTAGAATGACCCTATATGGACTCTTCCCTTACCTTTTATAAAGCACCTTGCTTACTCACCCCTTATGTACTTTCATCTTTGCCTTTCCTCTCCTTATAACAGCTTTTCTTCCCCTATCATTATCCCTTAAAACCTTTGCCTTTCCTGAATGAACAATTAAGAATTTGTGTTCCTAATAATAATTTTAAATTACTAAACTTTAAATGGTTAGGCATTAGCCATCCCCTATTTATAATTTATAACACCCTTAATCCGAATCTAAAATCATTCCCTTACATAAACTCCCCCCTTAAACCTTTACACCCTTCTTAATAAGTATTAATAATTTTAATTCATTAATATCAATTTTAATTATTAAATATCATTAGTAATAGTTATATTTAACTATTCCTATTTTTTATTAAATTAAAATTGACATTGATTTTTAAATAGGATTTTCTTCTTTAAAACATTAACCTTGTTAAAACCTTAATTAAGCAATATTAAAACTAGTGGGCTCTTTCATTCACTCTAATTAATTAATTTTAGTATCCTTAATAAAAATCCTTTACCTTGTTAAGATAAGCATATTAAAAATCAACTACCCCACCAAAAAAATCTCTTAAATTTATAATATTTTATTACTTTAATAGTAATATAATATTAACAATTCATCAATAATGCATGTATCTAAATAACCTCTTAGGGATGCATTATTCTTAATTTAGGTATATTTAATCTCTAATGAATTATTTGGATATAAAGCTATACTTTGTAAATTAATAACCTTCCATGAAATTAGAAACCTTATTTAATTTGATTTAATTTATTTAATATTAAAAAAAATATATCGATTATTTTATGGTTGGTTGGCCTTCATCTTGCACTCTTTGTATATTTATAATATCTATCCTCCTCTCTTTTCAACAGGATTTGTCCTGATGATGGGTCTTGTTCTAGACCCAAAACGTAGATGCTAAAATGCTCACTATGGAGATTCCAAACCCAGGAACTCTAAGCATAATTGCCTTAAATATTGTGAAGGTTGAATAGTCATTCAAATGTCTAAATGGACATAAGCTCGTTATTGGATATCTTGGTACATTGTAACATATTCACAAATAAATATCTTAACAAATTTCCATTGAGGCAATAATTAGAGAGTATAAGATGGGAATTTGGGACTAAGGCTCCCTATTTTCCATATCATCCATCACACAGAGTCATAACCCTACAACCTAGGCCTACAATCAATTAAATAATTGGGGTATAATATCAATTCCCACAGACGACATAAATGTCCATATTACATAATGATGTTAAGCATGAAAGTACATATATAACCCTAAAAATTCCTTGAGAGAGAAAACAACTTCGATTTTAATAGTCACATTAAAGAATTACATGTATATTATGTGGAACAACAATTCAGATGCTGGGAATTTGGATACTATCCAAACATGATCAAATTCACACAGTTAGTTGACATCCAAATAATTCCAAAGTGTAGGCATGAGGTTCAATGCCCACAAAAATGGAATTAAATTCTTACCTCAATATAAAGTTTGTCAACTGAGTCAGAAATTTACTCTCTTATTCAAGCAAGGTTTGTTGCTACTCTAGCAGTCCTTTCCAGCACGATCTCCATTCTCCAAATTCATGGACAAATGATGTTTTTTCGTTGTCATTAGTTTCATCTAACAAATATGCCATCAAAATCATTTTACTTTCCTTTACAACTCCATTGTTTTGTCTTTGACCAAAATTACTAAAGAGAGAGACCTTTTCCCCTCTCATCTCCTTGAAGAGACCTAGAGAACTAGTCACACCTGTATTTCCAAAACATGACCCAGTAAGGGCATCATGAAATCTGCTACCAAACCTTAGGCCTTGCCTCATCACCTCCTTGAGAAATGTGAGCTAGTATTCCTAGATTGTAATTCTTGCAAAATGGATCGTAATTTCATTGAAGGTACTACTATCACTAACTCATTGGATGACGTATTTTACCAGGGTTGTGGGAATTTTAAACATGGAAAATATGAAAAAAACAACATGCTAAATATCTCTTCTGATATTGTTGCATGATAAAATAGTCCTAAAGGAACTATTATGATATTTCCCCGAAATAGTGATGTTTGGGCCCTGTACAAAGAGTAGAGTTCTTCTTGGAAAAGGGAGAGCCTTAGTCCCCAATTCCCATCTTCTACTCTATAATTATTTCTTGGTGTTAATTTAAAAATTCAATCAATTCTAAAACAATAATTATATTACCATGATAAAATTCATGATGAGAGGAAGATCATAGATCCATCACATTATTGGAAGTGACTTTGAGACCCTTGACAAAGTTACAATACTTCGATTGCAAAAGGATGAATTGACAAGGAATAATCCCATAAGAAACTTGACACATATGGTATTTAAAGGAGTCGGGTCTAAAATGTTTCTCAAGCTAATTCCTGAGCCATGCATACCACTTATAGATGTTACGGTATGAGTGTTCGACCTTTAAGTTTAAAATTTCCCACCCTTACTCAGAGAGTGTTTATTAACCTGCTACATATTGTTCGGTAGTTGACTCAACGCTTAGTTCTCTTTGAGTTTTCAATTAATTTGGGGGAGATGAGGATTCTTACACAATAACAAGGACAACCCTCTATGTATCATTGTGATATGTATTTCTTAAGCGATGTGAGAATGTGATCATCATATTATCTCCAAAAGAGGATTTACAGATGATAAACAACATAAAGAAGACCAGGTTTCCCTCTATCAAAGAAAAAACTCCTTTCTCGGAAATTGAAGGCTTTCTACTCATCTTTTCCATTGGAAAAGTTGATTTCTCTACGATATAAAAGCTCCCTTTCCTCTATCACTGGTGAATAGGATTCATTAATGATATTGTTATGAAACTAGCTCCAAAAATATAAGAAAAGAAATATCAACGCCTTATAAATCAACCACTTCGAGGGGGAAACCTCCAATAGATTAAATAAATGAACAATTCTTGGATGATACAAATGACCAAAACCTCCTTCTATATATAAGAGTCGATGGGGTCACAATATAATCCTAGCCTACCTAACAGTAATAATTTAAGGGAACAATAATAACAATATTTGGGTTACAGGGGTACAACAATAACAATAAGGGTGTTACACTAACAACAATAAGGGACTATACTAGTAATATAGGGACCTAACATGCCCCTCTCCTTCAAAAAGGTGTTTTCCTCAATTGAGTAGATCTGGATGCTTCTGTATAAAATTCTCATCCTCTCATGTAGAATCTTTAGTGGCAAGTTCTTTCATTTGATGAGATACTCTGAAATTGATCGATTTCGTAGTTGTCAAGTTCTTGTTTCCGTGACTGCTTCAGGTTCCAATATGATCTTTACTTCATCATCAAGTTCTAGAAATATTTTTTGAATTGGAATTTTGTCCCCTATAACCTTCTTTAAGCATGAAACATGGAAAATTGGATGCACTCGCGAAGATGCAGGAAGCTCCAATTTCTATGCCATAGTACCATTTTTTTGCAACACCTTGTAAGGATCATAGTTCTTTAGCCATAATTTATTATCCTTCTTAGCTTGCTTGAGGGACATTTTTCTGTATGGTTGTAGCCATAAAAATAGCCAGTCTCCTACATCAAAAATTCTCTCGTGATGTTGATATGCCTGTTGTTTCATTCAATTTTTTTCCAACTTTAGTTTATCCTTTAAGAGTTGGAGAACTTCTTGTTGATGGTCGATGTGATCTTCCACTACTTGAACCTTATAATTTTCTATTAAATAAGATGTGATGGACGATGGATGATATCCATAAAATGCCATAAATGGGGTCATTTTTGCTATAGTATGGAAATAAGTGTTATACCACCATTCAGCGAGAGGTAACCACTTGACCCATTATGTTTGCTTATCAATTACAAAACAACGAAGATATACTTTCAAACAGCTATTCACTATCTCAATTTGACCATCGGATTGAGCATGATAAAATGAGCTATGAGCTAGTTAAGTACCCAAACAAGAAAATAATTCTGTCCAAAAATTTCCAACAAAAATGGGATCTCTGTCACTTACAATAATCTTTGGGTTTCCATGTAGCTTTTGAATTGTTTCCATAAATGCAGTAGCAACTATACTTCCTTTAAATGGATGATATAATGAAAAAAAGTATTCATACTTGGTAAGTATATCAACTATCACCATGATGACACTCTTTCCTTCGGACTTAGGTAAACTTGTGATAAAATCCATTGAATTCTCCTCCCAACTTTGACTTGGAATGGATAAAGGTAGTAGAAGACATGGGGTCTTACTTGTCTCAACTTTATTTTCTAGAAAACCAAACATCTTGCCACCAACTTTTGAATATCAAATTTAAGGCCATCCAAAAAAAAATATTTCTTCACCTTGTGGTAAGTTTTTAAAAATCCCGAGTCTCCTCCTAAAGGAGAAGTGTGAAATTCGAAAAGAATCTTTTTTATTAGTTGGGAATTCTTGCAAATATATAAGCGATCTTTGTACCATAAGGAATCATTTTTCCAACTAAATGTATGATATGTACTAGGATCTTTTTGCAACTCTTGAATGAGTGTCCACACTTCTTCATCCTTCTTCCATTCATCCCTTTCTTCAGTTATCCAATCTGGTTGGATAATAGAAATGGCACAACATTTAGCTTCCCTTTTTTGTAGATGATTTCAAAATAATAACCCAACATATTTGTGACCCATTTTTGCTGCTCTTCTAAAGATAGTTCTTGTTCCAAAAAGTGTTTAAGACTATCATGATCAATTTTTACCTTGAAGTGTCTTCCCATTAAGTAATGTCACCATTTCTTTAGTGTAGGTAGTATTGCTAACATTTCCTTCTCATAAATAGCTTTCTGTAAAAAAATTCCTTTGATTGGACGACCTTCAAAAGCACTGGGTCTTCCTTCCTGCATTAAAACAACACCAATTCCATTTCACGAGACATCACATTCTACAATAATGGTTTTTGTGAAGTCTGGCATAGCTAAGACTGGTGTTAGGTACATTTCCTCTTTAAGATGATCAAAGGCCTTAGTTTCTTCAGGAGTCCATGAAAATGCATCTTTATTCAATAATGTTGTTAGAGGTGCTGCTATTCACCCATAATTCTTAAAAAACATGCGATAATACCCTGTTAATCGAAGAAATCCTTGCAAATTCTTGATGGTTGTGGGGACTTTCCATTACTTAATGGATTTAATTTTTTTAGGGTCTACCTTAACACCCTCGTGAAATACAATATGGCCCAGATATTCCACCTCGTGTACTCCAAAGAAACATTTGGATGTTTTTGCATATAATTGTTTCTCCTCTAATAGTTTGAGCATCCTATCAATATGTTGAACATGATCCTTCCAAGACCTGTTGTAGATTATTATGCCATCAAAAAATACTAGCAAAAAATTTCTAAGGAAGGGTTCGAAAATGGAATTCATCAACAGGGAAAATTTTAAGGATGGAAGTTTATCTTAAATTTTAGAAACCTTGGCGAATCTTACTAGTCCCCAATATTTAAATTGTAAAATTTCTTATCATATCTTGTAAAATTAATTAGGTTTATAATTATTTTATATTAGTATATACAATTTTTTGGCGATTTTATGGTAAAATATTTTTATACTATAAAATTTTGGCGAATAAATTTTTGAAATTATGGAAATTGATGAATCTTTTTTTTTGGAAAAAGCATGGAAAATCAGCCCACCTATGAATATTAGCCCCTAGAATTTTCGCTGTTCATCAACTCTTGAAATGTAGAAGGTGCATTGGAAAGGCCAAAACGCATGACCAAAAATTCATAATGACCCTCATGAGTTTGAAATGTTGTTTTCGGAATATGTTTTTTCTTAATTCTAATTTGATGATATCTTGAACAAAGATCCAACTTGGTAAAATATATTGATCCATGTAATTCATCCAATAATTCATCAGTCACAGGAATGGGAAATTTATCTTTAATAGTGGGCTTATTGAGCTCCCTATAATCTGAACACATGCGCCATGATCCATCCTTCTTGTGCACCAATAATACTAGAGTAGAGAAATAACTTTGATGAGGTTGAATTATACTAGCCTTTAACATTTCTGCAATCATATGTTAAATTTGTTGTGTGTGGAGCCTAATTATCTTGTTTACTTTGTATAACAGAATTGGACCCCTGTACATTAAAATGGGCGGCAACGCCACCCGTAATTAATTACTGCTGTGGGGGGTCCAAGGGGGGGCGGCAGCGCTTTTTGGAGCCCCCCCCTGGCGGGGGTTTTCGGGGGGGGGGGGGGGGCAGCACCCCCGAAGCTAAAAAAAGATGTAAAATTGCCTTGTAAAAGTATAGTAATTTCTAGTCAATCTGGGCCGTTCATTAGGCAAATGATCTGACGGTAGAAGTTATGTTTAGATTAGGGTTTTTTGCCCTAGAAGGCAACCCCTCGCTTTTATGAGAGCATTGTATTGCGGCTGTGCATTGTATGTGTATTCTCAGAGCGAGAAACAGAGAGGGAGACTGTGAGAGAGAACAGAGGATATTACAGCGAATATGCTGTAGGTTTTGTCTCTTCATTTTGTTGGATAATAGAAAGGAAGGACTGGATATTCGGGGTGGACGTAGCCCAAACTGGGTGAACCATGTATATATGTGTCTCTCTGGTTTTATGTGTTTTGTGTGCTTGTATTTTCCGCATATTTTATGTGTTGCATTGCTCCGTAATATTTAATTTTCTAACAACTGGTATCAGAGCTGAAGGTATATTTGGCTGATAAAATCGCAGGAAAGAATGGTTCCTGGTTCGAGTCGGAGCAATGGTGGATGATGGTAAGTTTAGGGTCGAGAAATTTAATGGCCAAAACTTCCCGCTGTGGAAGATGCAGATGGAAGATTATCTGTATCAGAAATATCTGTACCTACCATTGAGCGGAAAAACAAAGAAGTCGACAGCCATGATAGACGCGGAATGGAACAGTCTCGATAGAAAGTCACTCGGAACAGTACGGTTGTGCCTTGCGGCATCAGTCGCCTTCAATATTTTGAAGGAAACAACAACAGAGGGTTTAATGCAGACATTGGAGAAACTATATGAAAAACCCTTGGCCTCAAACAAGGTATTTATTATGAAACGACTATTTAATATGAAGATGTTGGAAGGTGGATCTATTGCAGACCATTTAAATGATTTTAATGCAGTTACCAGTCATTTAAGTTTTGTAGGGGTAAAATTTGATGATGAATTTAGAGCTCTCTTATTCTTGTGCTCATTGCGAGAGAGTTTGAATGGTTTAGTAATGGCCATTAGTAACTTGGTCTCTAGATCTAGTACTTTAATGTTTTATGATGTTGTTGGTGCTATCCTTAGCGAGGAAATGCGACGGGTGCTCCGGCGGAGACATCAAAAATGCTTTTATGATTTGAGTGCAGAGTCTAGGGGAAGAAGAATGGAAAGAGGAAAGAGCTCGGGATATCACAGTAAATCAAGGAAAGGCAGATCCAAGTCCAGATCGGGGATAGTGTGCTGGAATTGCGGAAATAAAGGACACCTAAAGAAAGACTGTAGATCTCAGAAGGGAAAAGAAGGAGACACACAAGAATAAAAAAATCATGAAGCAAATGTGATAGGTGATGTGTTACAAGATGCTTTGATTCTTTCTTTCGAAAATGTTACTGATTCTTGGGTTGTAGATTCAGGGGCTTCATTCCATGCCACACCTAATAATAAATATTTTTATGACTATGTTCAAGGAGATTTTGGACAAGTTCGTTTGGGTGATCATAAACCCTGTAAAATTTTTGGAATGGGTAAAGTTCTTGTAAAACAACAGAACGGAAACCAATGGCTACTAAAGGAGGTAAGGCATGTTCCAGATTTGAAGAAAAATATGATTTCAACAGGGCAGTTAGGAAGTGAAGGTTGTGTGACAACTTTCACAGATAAAACTTGGAAGGTCACCAAAAGAGCGCTAGTAATAGAAAAAGGTGAAAAGGTTGGCACATTGTATTTATGCAATGGTATTTCTAACTCT
The DNA here is from genome assembly GCA_034641835.2 of Pinus albicaulis. Taxonomy (NCBI): domain Eukaryota; kingdom Viridiplantae; phylum Streptophyta; class Pinopsida; order Pinales; family Pinaceae; genus Pinus; species Pinus albicaulis. The sequence goes on from CM076584.1 coordinate 995,308,698, forward strand.
GTTAATGATTTAACTTCCAAAGGAGTAAATGCAACATTATGGCATCATAGGCTCAGACACATGAGTGAGAAGGGAATGAAGATTCTTCACTCAAGAAATTTGTTTCCAGGATTGAAGAATGTTGATTTGGATTTCTGTGAGAATTCATTTATGGAAAACAAAAGAGAGTCAGATTTCTCAGAGTTGGGAAAGAAAAGAAGAGAAAAAAATTGGAGCTTGTGCATATAGATGTATGGGGACCTGCTCAGGTATCATCTCTTGGTGGCTCTCGTTATTATGTTACTTTTATTGATGATGCAACTAGAAAAACATGGATTTATTGTATTCAGAATAAATCTGATGTATTTGATACTTTCAAGAAATGGAAAGATTTGGTTGAGATTGAGACAGGAAAGAAGTTGAAGTGTCTCAGATCAGACAATGGAGGTGAGTATTGCAGCAAAGAGTTTGATAGGTACTGTTCAGAGCATGGAATTCGTAGAGAGAAGACAGCTCCAAGAACACCACAAGAAAATGGTGTGTCAGAAAGGATGAACAGAACAATCATGGAGCGTGCAAGGTGCATGAGATTGCATGCAGGATTGCCTTTACAATTTTGGGCAGATGCTGTAGATACTACTGTTTATCTAATAAACAGAGGGCCTTCAAGTTCCTTGGATGGTGGCATTCCAGAGGAAGCATGGACAGGTAAAAAGGTAAACTACTATTTTTTAAAGCCTTTTGGTTGTGAGGCCTTTGTCCATATTAATAAAGAAAACAGAACAAAGCTTGAGGCAAAATCAAAGAAATGTACCTTTATTGGATATGGTGCTAATTATTTTGGTTATCGCTTATATGATTATGAAAATCACAAAATAATTAGGAGCAGAGATGTAATATTCAATGAAAAGGTCTTGTATAAGAATCAGTTGCAGGAAAAGAAACAGGAAAAAGAAAGCAAGGAATACATGGTTCTTGATTAGATATATAAAAAAGTAAAGGTGCCTGAAAATAATAATAATCAACAACCACAGTAGCAGCAACCACCACAACAGCAACATGCACCTCAAACACCTGAAAGTGGTGTTAGAAGATCTACCAGGATAAGTAGACCCCCTGAACGATACTCTCCTTCATTATATTATTTATTTCTGACTGATTCTGGTGAACCTGAATGTTATGAAGAAGTAATGCAGGTTGAAAGTAGGAAGAAGTGGGAGTTAGACATGGAAGAAGAGATGGACTCCTTAATGCATAACCAGACTTGGGACTTAGTCAAGTTGCTTGCAGGTAAAAATACATTGTAGAATAAATGGGTTTACAGGATGAATGAAGAAGATGGAGGAAAACAGAGGTACAAAGCTAGACTTGTGGTGAATGGGTTTGCAAAAAAGAAAGGTATTGATTTTGATGAAATATTTTCTCCTGTTGTTAAGATGAATTCAATCAGAACTATCTTAAGTCTTGTAGCAGCGGAAAATTTACATCTTGAACAGTTAGATGTAAAGACAACATTTCTCCATGGAGATTTGGAAGAAGAGATATGCATGCAGCAACCAGAAGGATATGAGGTAAAAGGGAAAGAAAAATTGGTGTGCAGGTTAAGGAAGAGCTTGTATGGTTTAAAACAGGCTCCAAGGCAGTGGTATCTAAAATTTGACAAGTTCATGTCTGAACAAGGTTATACTAGATGTCACTCTGATCATTGTGTTTATCTAAAAAGGAAAAATGATGGCAGCTATATTATATTGTTATTGTATTTAGATGACATGCTTGTTGCAGGGTCTAACATGCAGGAAATAAATGTGCTCAAAAGAAAATTGGCAAATTCATTTGCAATGAAGGATTTGGGAGTTGCAAAACAAATCCTTGGTATGAGGATAACTAGAGATAGGAAAAATCGCAAATAACACTGTCTCAGAATGAGTACATAGAAAAGGTGTTGAAAATATTTAATATGCAGAATGTAAAACCAGTTAGTACATCTTTTACTAGCCATTTCAAACTTAGTAAGGAGATGTGCCTCAAGACCCAAGAAGAAATGGACTATATGTCTAAAGTTCCATATGCATCAGCAGTTGGAAGCTTAATGTATGCAATGGTCTGCACAAGGCCTGATATCGCACATGCAGTGGGAGTTGTAAGCAGGTACATGAAAAATCCAGGAAAATAACATTGGATGGCAGTAAAATGGATTCTCAGATATTTGAGAGGTACCACAAATCAAGCATTATGCTTTGGTGGTTCAAACATTGCTCTATAGGGATATGTTGATGCAGATATGGCAGGTGACAGAGATAACAGGAGGAGCACTACAGGATATGTATTTACTGTAGGTGGAACAGCTGTCAGTTGGGTTTCAAAATCCAAAGTGTTGTTGCACTTTCAACAACAGAAGCCGAGTATGTTGCTGCTACAGAGGCTAGTAAAGAAATGATTTGGTTACAAAGGTTTATGGATGAATTGGGTAAGAAGAATGATATGGGCACACTATACAGTGATAGCCAAAGTGCTATTCATCTTGCAAAGAACTCAACATTTCATTCCAGGAATAAACACATACATCTCAAGTACCATTTCATACGGTCAATATTGGAAGATGGAGAGTTGAAGCTGGAAAAGATACACACTAGTCATAATCTTGCATATATGCTAACAAAAGTTGTAACCAGGGAGAAACTGAGAACATGCTCAATTTCAATTGGTCATCAAGGATGACGATGAAGATGAGAAATAGCCAGGTCCAAAGAGGAGTCATTGTCCACCAAATGAAGCAGCGGTGGAGTTGCTACAATCAGTATCCAAGTGGGAGATTGTTGGGTGTGGAGCCTCATTATCTTGTTTACTTTGTATCACAGAATTGGACCCCTATACATTAAAAGGGATGGCAATGCCGCCCGTAATTAATCGCTGCCATGGGGGGTCTAGGGGGGGGGGGGGGCGGGGCCAGTGCTTTTTGGAGCCCCCCCCCTGGCGGGGGTTTTCGGGGGCAGCACCCCCGAAGCTGAAAACATATGTAAAATTGCCTTGTAAAAGTATAGTAATTTCTAGTCAATCTGGGCCGTTCATTAGGAAAATGATCTGACGATAGAATTTATGTTTAGATTATGGTTTTTTGCTCTAGAAGGCAACCCCTCGCTTTTATGAGGGCATTATATTGTGGCTGTGCAATGTATGTGTATTCTCAGAGCGAGAAACAGAGAGGGAGACTGTGAGAAAGAACAGAGGATAGTACAACAGATCTGCTGTAGGTTTTTGTGTTTTCATTTTGCTGGATAATAGAAAGGAAGGACTGGTTGTTCAGGGTGGACGTAGCCCAAACTAGGTGAACCACGTATATCTATGTCTCTCTGGTTTTATGTGGTTTTTTTTTTTGTGCTTGTGTTTTCCGCATTATTTATGTGTTGCATTGCTCTGTAATATTTAATTTTCTAACAAAATTTTGCTCTTTTGGACATAAGGATATCTGTAAGGCATGATGTTGGGAGGGACACTTCCTGGAATCAAATGAATAGCATGATCATGATCACGAATATGATGTAGCTCTTTGGAGTTTCAAACACCCTGGAATGATTATCCAAGACATTTTGGAGATCTGGAGAAATAATTGATTTTGATGTTGGAACTTCTAGTGAGCATAATTGTGCAATTACACCTTGTTGTTATTTCTTCAGAAGCTTTTTTCATGACATTAGAGCTTATTATCTTTCCTGGATTCCCTACTATACCCCGTAATTCAACTTCCTTTCCTTTGGAAAAAAAAATTCAAGAAGATTTCTTGAAAATTAAAAGCTACCATCCCCAAAGATTGTAACCATTGTACTCTTAGTGCAACATCAACACCTCCTAGTGGAATAGAAAGCATTGGCCTATTCAATGCATATTCCCCCATGGTTATCTTGATATTATGGAATTTTTCACAACAATTCATAGTTCCCCCATTTACAGGCATCACTTGACATCTTGGTGCTGGGTATAGGAAAAAATTCAATTCCTTGGCTACCTTACAATGAATAAAATTATGGTTACTACCCAAATAAATCAACAATATTACCTTTTTCTTCTTGATATGTCCTTCTATCTTGAGATTTTGAGGAGTGATAATTCCTGCCAATAAATTACATGATATGGTCAGACTCATTTCCTCTTCTTCTAGGGTTGGTTCTTGGTGTGTATCCTCTTATTTTGAAGCTTCTTTTTCATTTTCTTCCTCCTCTTCACATTCTATGTAAAATAATTTCTTCTCGACACACTTATGACCTTTAGTGTATTTGCTATCACAACTATAGCAAAGCCCTTTTGCTCTTTTTTCTTCCAATTTTTTTGGTGTAAAACTTGTAGGTTATGGATGAAAAGGAGTAGGAACACTTCCATCCTTATAGATGTGAGTGGTACGCTTCCTTGTCGCCATAATTTTACATTCAATTTTTCTTGCCAACCTGAATGCATTCTCCAATGAATCAGATTCCCAAATGTGAACCTCATGTTGGATGTTATCCTTTAAAGTCCCTATGAAGACATAAATCTTGTGTTCCTTTGGAATATCAGTTACCCTTATATTCAATTTTTGGAATTCCTCAATGTGCTCCACCACTAAACCCTTTTGTTTGAGATTTATCAATTGGCTAAAGATGGTGTTTCTCTTTGTATCCTCATAATGCGTTATCATTTCCTCCGTAAAAATTTACCAAGTGACAATTTTTTTACGGGAGTAAAGCCATCGATACCATACAAATGTATTTTGTTCTAAATGTAGATTTGAATTGCGTACCTTTTGTGTGTTTTTCACATTATTGAGATCAAAATATTGCTCCATCTATAGTATCCATGTTACGGGATCCTTGCCATCAAACTTCCTCATATCCATCTTTGGAATATGGTGGTTCTTCCATCCAAAATTAGAGTTTATGAAATCATGATTAACATTTATTTTTTTCTCATGATTTGTTTTCTCTACTATATTTTCACCATTAGGAAACATTTCTTTCATCAACTTCGTCAAACCTTTTCCATGTTGTCTTTCATTTGTTCATCAACTTAGCTTCCATGTCATCCATATTAGATTCCATGCTAGATTCCATGCCATCCATATTAGCTTCCATTCCTTTCTTCAAACCATCCATCTTAGCTTCCACACTTTTCTTCAAAGCTTCTATTTCATTTTTTGTTGATCTTTGCGAGAGTGAAATTTGGTGCACTTGCTCCTGTAATTTTGACATGTCATGTTGCAGTTCATTGTCTTCATGGGTCATATTAGAGCCTTCTGAAGGCTTGATTGGTGTCGAATTATTTTTAGGGGGACTTTTAGAAGCCAATACTGATATCTATTCCAAAATTTTCCCTTAGATTTTCAAACAAGACTTATAAAATTCGAAGAAAAAAATACACACCTTTTTCTTGCTTTTGAGGAGCTCGATATTGAAACTGAATTATCTCTGTGATTTCGGATATTCAATATCTAAAATTCGGTCCTATAGTATCCTTCTGAATCTTGTTTTGAATCCCATAGGTCTGACCTGATTTGGATTCTTCAAGGAAAAGTTATGCCTAATCTCCCACAATGACTTAATTATGGATTGGTTCAGTAGAGTGAACTTGTATAGCATGCCACGTGTCATTGTTTCCTTCTTTAGCTCTGAAATTGATACACAAGAAACTACAGTCCACTTACTTGCGGTCACTTTTTACAGAATTCCAATTTGACACTTAGAGAGAGAGTTATGAGGAGTTTCCCACAGTCACCTCATTGAGATGAAATTCGAGATCCTAAAAAAACCCTAACATCAAAAGATCATATCTCCAAAAATATTGTGAACCAAGATCTAAAATTTTTACAAGAAGTTCCTCAAGATTGTGGATTCGTTATGTAAAAATTTTAGCTTCTGAAACTTTGTAGAAAGAAAGTTATACCACAAATTCCACAATGACCTATTTTACGTGAAATTCGGGAGCCTAAAAAATCCCTAACTTCCATAGATGATATCTCCAAACAAATTTCGAACCAAGATCTGAAATTTTTACACGACGTTCCTAACAATTTTAGTTGCGCTCTGTAAATAATTTAGCTTCTGAACCTTCGTAGAAAAAATGTTATAGTGAAAATTCCATGATGAACTATTTGGAGCTGCGAAACCCTAGAGTCCAATGCTCTAATACCAAATGTTATGAAACCAACTCCAAAAAGAGAAGAAAAGAGAGGTCAATGCCTTAGGAATAAGCTAGTTCAAGGGGAAAACCTCCAATACATTACATAAATGAACAATTCTTGGATAATACAAATTACCAAAACCTCCTTCTATATATAGGAGTCCATGGGGTCACAATATAATCCTAACCGACCTAACAATAAAATGTAAGGGCACAATAATAACAATATTTGGGTTACAGGGGTACACATATAACAATAAGTGGGTTACACTAACCAAAAAAAGGAAATATACTAGTAATATAGGGACCTAACAGATATCTTGCATGTAACTTCACATTCCCAAGAAATGTATTGCTAGGTCAAGTTCTTTCAGGCATAACATGGGTAGGCACCTTAAAACCTAGTGGGTTTGGGGGTTCCTTTTAGAACCAACATCATTAGGAAATGGGCAATGAGTTAAATTAACTTGGCCCAAAAACGAGTTTATACAAGGCCAAAAATTCCATACCTAGAGTTATACCCATCTACATTGATAGCTTGGCACTTCTAATTTGAGATTTGGGATTTTACAAACTCAATTGTGACTACATGCATAACTAAGGATTATGGTTTTCACCAACACATGACTTCATTGTTGAGTTTTCTCTTACATTTCCATATATGTATATTACGTCTACCTTTATTGTTGAATTCTTGAAGGATCTTAATATTGTTAGTTATCCTCTCTAGACCATAATTATCCTAAATATTGTGAAGGATGAATGCCCATTGAAAAGGCCAAATGGGAATAAGCTCATCATTGTCCTCACATATATTTGGGCACATTTCAATATATTCGCAAATCAATCCCTTGACAAATTTCCATTAAATAAAATAATTAGAGAGTTGAAGATGGGCACTAAGGCTTCCTATTTTCCATCCCATCCATCACACAGTCATAACCGTACAACCTAGGCCTACAATCAATTAAATAATGAGGCTCCAAGATAGGTTGTGTAAAGTCAATCAATTCACACGGATTTCACAAATTTCCAGATTCCACAGTGATGTTAAGCATGAGAGTACGTATATAACCCTTAAAAGTCCTTGAGAGAGAAAATAACTTCCATTTTAATAGTGGAATTCAAGAATTTTGCACCCATATAGTGGCACATCTAATTTGAGATTTGGGATTTTACAAACTGAACTATGACTACATGCATAGCCAAGGATTATGGTTTTCACCAACACATGGCTTCATTACTGAGTTTTCCTTACATTTCCACATATATAGATTGTCTCTATCCTTATTTCTTCAATCATGAAGGATCTTAATATTGTCAGTTATCCTATCTAGAGCATAATTGTCCTAAATATTATGAAGGTTGAATGGCCATTCAAATGAAGAAATGGACATAATCTTGTTGTTGTCCTCATAGATATCTAGGTACATTTTAAGATATTCACAAATAAATCTCTTAACAAATTTCCATTGAAGCAATAATTAGAGAGTAGAATATGGGCATTGGTGACTAAGCCTCCCTCTTTTCCAAAAAATCCATCACAGAGTCATTGCCCTAAAACCTAGGCCTATAATCAGTTAATTAATGGGGGTCTAAGATAGGTTAATTTTAAAATCAATCAATTCGCACATACCTCATATGATTCCATATTCCAAAATGATGTTAAGCATGACATTACATATATAATCCTAAAAATTCCTTGGAAGAGAAAAAAACTTCCATTTTAACAGTCACATTCAAGAATTCTATTTATATTATGTGGAACAATAATTTGGATACTATCAAAACATGAGCAAGTTTAGAGAGTTATTTGACATCCAAATAAGTCCAAAATGTAGACATGAGGTTCAATGCACACAAAAATGACATTAGATGCTTATCTCAATATAAAGTTTGGCATCTAAGTCATAAATTTATTCTCTCCTTCAATAAATATTTGTTGTTGTTGGAGCAGTCCTTTCTAACATGGTCTTCATTCTCCAAATTCAAGGACAAATTCTATTTTTTTTGTTGTCATTGGTTTCATCTAAATAGGCTGTCAAAGTCAGTTTTTTTTCTTTGAAACTCCATTGGTCTGTCCTTGACAAGAATTACTAAAGCGAGAGACCTTTTCCCCTCTCATCTCCTTAAAGAGACCTAGAGCAATAGGGATGCCCTTATTTGTAAAATGTGACCCGAAAATGGCATCATAACATCTCCAATCAAAGCTAAATCCTTGCCTCCTCACCTCCTTGATAATTTTCAGCTAGTATTCCTAGATTGGTATTCTTGTAAAATGGATCTTAATTTCATTGTAGGTAGATTGTCACTAACTGCTGGATGATGGATTTTACTAGGGTTATGGGAATTTTGAGCAAGGAATATCTTCCAACAAGAACATGCTAAATATTTTTTCTGATATTGTTGCATGGGAGAAAATTCCTAAAGGAACTATTATGATATTTCCCCGAAAGGGTTATGTTTGGGCAGTATACAACGAGTGGAATTCCACTTGGAAGCAAAGGCACTCCTCAAGAAGTTAAATGTAAGTATGAAATGGTAGAAATTTAAAATGAATTGTAGAAGAGGTTGGAGTGAGTGTGGTTCCTCTTGTCAGGATTGATGGTTTCAAGTCTATGTATCAGAGGGAGAAGGTGGTTAACTTGGTTCCCTTGAAGGAGATTTTTATATTTTCTCTTCAAGTTGTAGCAAAGAGAATTTTGGGTGAAGCAGCCCCAAATTTATGTGAAAATTGTTGCGGGATAGACCCTGCTGCAACTCCTAAAGATGAATTCAAGGCGACTTCATCACTTTTTTTTTAATTTGGACTTTAATATTTATGGTTTCGAGGTGTAATTTGGATATGTGGTAAAACATAATATACCACACTCTTTTGAGTTCCATGTAGTCGGATTAAATCAAGATTTCAAAGCTATGCATGACTTCTTTGGAAGTGTAATTGCATAACAGGCTATTAGCATTGGTTACATTGAATGGCTAGGAAAATGCTAGTTGTGCACTAACCTTCTCTTCTAGGGTGCAATTTAAATACGAGAACATTGTTGACTCTCATTTTTTATCGTTACTAACATCTAATGATAACCATGTTCGATTATCTAACTTGTTCCAAAAATTTTAGGGATAAATAAGAGGATGGCTATGCCAATTTATGTGTACCTTATCTTTATTTGATGTGAAAAAATACTTGAAAATATTCATATTGTTGGAATATAGGAAGAGTGGAAGCATGTTAAACATAAACCATTCAATATTTTTGACAAGATATTAAAGGCTTGTGATAATTCTAGTTACTTTTTATGTATGAATAGACTAAATAGTTTGTAAATTGTTGTATATTAGTTGCATGCGTGAGTCATGCTACATGGGTGTGACATTGAGCTAACTCCATTGAGTTATTTTTATCAATTTAAAAATAGTGGTTGCATTTATTTTATATTTTACAAAGATTACACCATTATGTGTTGAGAATTCTTTTTAAATAAATGCCTACATATGAAATTTCAAGGACTACCATAACTCTCACATAATTATTTCTTTAAAGTGTGCTAGCTCAATGGAAGAGCACCTGCTTTATAAGAAGCAAGTCGGTGGTTCAATGCCAAGGTGTCCTAATATCAATTAATCGATGATATTGTAGTTTATTTTTAATTAAATACTTTTAATATTTGTTTATTTCAATGGTGAGATATTTTTCTAGATTCATTAAATGTTATATTGTCTGTAAAGAGACAAAAGTGATATGGTATTATCTTTTAATGTAAATTTTTTACTGTCTCTAGAGAGACAATAGTTAGGATCAAAGACATTATCCTTTTAATGACAATATGTCTTTAATCCCAACAATTGTCTCTAGATAGACAAAAATGAAAGTGTCTTTGGAGAGATGAAAATGAAATTGTCTCTTTAGAGACAAAAAAAGGCTTGTGTTATATATTGTGTTTATAGAAACAAATTAATTTTAAGACAATTTAATTTGAGACACCCGCATTATTTAAGACAATACACAAGTTTTATTTTGTCTCAATTTAAGACAATTTACACAAAAATTGTCTTAAATATTGTCTTAAAACCCCCCTTTATGTTGTAGTGCATAGTGTGACTAATTATTTATCTATCTTTCTTCTTTCATTATAAATTTTGTCCCACAATAATGATACACGTCTTTTCAATCTTACAACAATAGACATTACTTTTTTGTTAGTTTCTACGTCCTCATATTCCAAATACTTATCTATGGTTTCAATCCAATCAATTGATTTTTCCAATTCAATGCCTCCTTCATATATAAGGACTTCTAACAGGTTTGGAGATTACCTTCACGAAAGCTTTTAGAATACTTTCTTTTTCACTTTCCTACTCATCTTTTTATTGCCATGTCTTAAAGTAGCTCTTTTTGATCACTTATGTAATCTATTTCAATTTATCTTCTTTGAATTATCTATAGTCCATAATTTTTTTTTTCATTCTTTTTTATAGTTTTCATCAATGGTTTTGTTTTTTTTAATTTTTCTTCTCTAAATTATTGTGATACCTCTTATCGTAATTACGACCCATTTTTACCTTATTCTTCGTTATGGTGCATTCTTTTATTTATTCAACTCTTCTTTCACTTCTCTATTCAAGTGAAATAATAGCTCATATCTCTGCTTGGAAACAATCACAATCATAAATTGTAAGTATGTCGGAAGCCAAAACATCACGATATAAATAAAAAATAAAAAATAAAAAATAAATTAAAAAATATAATTTAAAATATGAAGATATTTACGAAAACCCAAAAAATGATAAGGTAAATAAATACAAATATAAATAAAATAGAGGTATGGTAAATAAATAATCTTTCTTTTTATACTTATTCAAAGATATGGTAAATAAATAAAAATATATATAAACTAGAGTTATGGTAAATAAATAAAACCTCTTTTTATACTTACTCCGGAGGTATGGTAAATAAATAAAAATATAAATAAACTAGAGGTATGGTAAATAAATAAAACCTATTTTTATATTTACTTCATAAACCTCTATATTTACAAAAACTCAAAAAAAGGCGCCTATGAGCCAAATACCATGAGACAAATTATTATCAACATCTAATTATACATGAATTCTATGGCCCAAATACCATGGACCAAATTATTATTAATACCATACAAAAAAAATTATTAACCCTAACATTAATATCTAAATATTAAAATTATTATTGTTGTTTTTAAATACAATATTCATATTAATATATTATAATAGTAATATTATTAAATATAATAACTTTACATTAATACAATATTAAATATGGTGTATTATAATATATATTAATATATCATGATATCTATATTAACTCTAGATATATATGAGATGGAAGAACAAAGACATATGATATATGTGGAGAAATAGGGGGAGTGACTAAGGGATAGATGGATATAAATTGAAGGAGAAGCGAGAGGAGGAATGAAGAGAGAGAGGGAGATGAGTGAGAGAGGTAGGGAACATGAATATAGGGAGAGGGAGGCATAAAGATGGAGGTGAGAGAGAAAGAAAGAGAGAGGATAGGAGGGTAAAGAGAGAGAAAGAGAAGCGGGGAGGGAGATGGAGGTAGGAAATAAAGGGAGAGAGAGGAATGATGAGAGAAGGAGGAGAGAGGGAGGGATAGAGAGATGGATTTGGAAGGGGAGAGAGGGAGGGAAGAAGAAATGCATAGAGAGTGAGAAGTGGAGGAAGAGAGAGAGAGTGAAAATGGAGAGATGGTGAGACAGTGTGTATATCTAGGGGTGAGATAAAGAGACATAGGAGTGATGGAGATAAGGGGGGGGGGGGGGAGAGAATGAGAAAGAAGGAGAAAGGGAGGGATAGCGAGAGAGAGATAGAGTGATGGGGGAAGAGAGAGGATTGGAAGGCAGAGAGAGGCCTTGAGAGAGGGGATGAGACTAATGGGGGAAGACGTAGGACTGTAGGGGTAGGAGAGAGAGAGATATATATGGGGGAAGAGAGAGGGAGGTAGAAGAGAGAGGGAGAGAGAGGAAGGAAAAAATAGGGGAATTGAAAGAGAGTAGGAGAGAGGAAGGGATCGAGAGATGGATTTCGAGGGGGGGAGATGGAGCTAGATGGGGAGAGAGGGAAGGAAGAAGAAATACAGATAGAGTGAGTAGTGGAGAGAGAGAGAGGGAGTGACAAGGGAGAGATGGAGAGAGATTTGTATGTTTGGGGGTGAGATAAAGAGACAAACAAGGAGATATGGGGATCCATCTTAACTGCGGATCTATCAAGCACCGAGAGGGATCAAATCTCTCAAGGTAAATACCTCTTTTTTGAGTGCAAAAATTGAGGAAAGGTTTGCACCTCGATAGATTTTATCCCTCTCGAAGATTAATAGATCAGGAGTTAAGATGGATCAAGGCTAGTTTGGTTTTGGTGGTGTGCGACCAAGGAAAATCTATAGGTAATATGAGGAACATATGATTAATTTTATCAATAATATGTAAATAAATCTATTATTAATATAACCATTTTAAATATGCTAAATATGTGTGAGATTTATCGAGTCATTTTAATTTTAAATTTTCTTAGTTACCTTAGTTTGTTGAGATGATAAATATTGTAAAATAAATTTAATTGTGAAAAATGATGAAATAAAATTTTTTAATGCAAAGTGACAATGTAATAATATTGAATGATAGAAAATATGAATAATAAAAATGCAATCAATTATAAATAGTCTTCATTGTGATGAATCTAAAACTATTTTCTTCTACTATTCTTATTGTCACCCTTGCTCCTTTTGTCACTTTTTCATAACGATTATATGAAAATGACAGTTGGAATTGTAAACCATTTAAATATTTAGCTCGATTTGTTGTAATAACTATATCCATCTTAAATCTGGATCTATCAAGCGTTGAGAGGGATGAAATCTCTCAAGATGAAAACCTCCTTTTTTAGTGCAAAACTTATGGAAAGGTTTGTACCTCGAGAGATTTGATCTCTCTTGACGCTTGATAGATATGGAGTTAAGATGGATCTAGGCTAGTTTCAGTGGTGTGCGGCCATGGAAAATCTATCAATAATACGAACATATGATTAATTTTATCAATAATATGTAAATAAATCTAATATTAATATAACCATTTTAAATATGCTAAATATGTCTGAGATTTATCGAGTCATTTTAATTTTAAATTTTCTTAGTTACCTCAGTTTGTTGAGATGATAAATATTGTAAAATAACTTTAATTGTGAAAGATGGTGAAAGAAAATTTTTGAATGCAAAGTGACAATGTAATAACATTGAATGATAGAGTATGTGAATAATAAGAATGAAGTAAATTACAAATAGTCTTCATTTTGATCAATCTCAAACTATTTTCTTCTACTATTCTTATTGTCACCATTGTTAGTTTTGCCACCTTTTCATATCGATTATTTGAAAATGACAGTTGCAATCATAAATCATTACATATCTAGCTTGAGTTGTTATAGTAAACATCATACCTTCTCTCTCTTCCTCTCCAATATTAATATGTTTAATTACTATAAGACAAAAACCAATATCAATATACATTGTCAATATTTTTGTGCTTACACTGAAATGAATCCAAACTATTAATCCAATAACTTTAAAATTAATATACCATCAGACATCCAATTAAATCAAATCATAAATCAACATATACACTGAAATAATTGCATCTAATGCAAGAAATCAAATAATATTAGAAAACAACATCTACACTGAAATCAATGCATCTAATGCAAATATTCAAATAGCATTATAAATCAACATATACACTCAAGTCAATGCATCTAGTGAAAGTAGGAAAATAGGATTAAAAATCAACATCTACACTAAATCAATGCATCTAGTTGAAATAATCAAATAGGATTAGGAGTCACCATCTACACTAAAATCAATGCATTTATTGCAAGCAATCAAATAGGCTCTTAGAAATAATCTACATCGAAATTAATGCATCTAGTGCAATTAATCAAATATATGTTAGATCTAAGACTTTTGTGATTCATAATGTGATCCTAATGATGTGATTAATCCTAAAGACATTCATATAATAAAATATAATTATAAATCAACATCTACATTGAAATTAATGCATCTAGTGCAAGAAATCAAATAGGATTAGAAATCACCATCTACGCTAAAATCAATGCATTTAGTGCAAACAATCAAATAGGATTAGAAATCATTTACATTGAAACTAATTAATCTAGTGAAAGCAATCAAATATCATTAGAAATCAACACCTACACTAAATTCAAAGCATCTAGTGCAAAAAATCAAATAGGATTGAAATCACCATCTACACTGAAATCGATGCATCTAGTGCAAGAAATCTTCTTCCCTCTCTCCCCCCTCCCTCTAGATCTATATCTCCCTCCATCTCTCCTTCTTTGTCTCTTTACCTCATACAGCCAAACACACACATTCTCTCACTCCATATCTATCAATATCTTTGTCGCATATAAATGATAGATTATGTTCCCAGTTTTGCACTCATAAAAGAGGTCTACACTTTGAGAGATTTGATCCCTCTCGGCTCTTGATAGATCCGCAGTTAAGATGGATCTCCATAGTTCCTTGTCTGTCTCTTTATCTCACCCCCAAACATACACACTCTCTCTCCATCTCTCCCTTTTCACTCTCTCTCTCTCTCCACTACTCACTCTCTCTGTATTAATCTATCGATAGGATCATAAACCATTTAAATATTTAGCTCGATTTTTTTTAGTAAACATCACACCTTCTCTCTCTTCATCTCCAGTATTAATAGGTTTGATTATTATAACACAAAAATCAATATCAATATACATTTTCAATATTTTTTGTACTTGCACAGAAATATTAATCCAATAAATTTAAAATTAATGTACCATCATACATCCAATTACATTAAATCATAAATCAACAAATACGCTGGAATCATCGCATCTAACGTAAGAAATCAAATAAGATTGGAAAACAACATCTACACTGAAATCAATGCATCTAATGCAACTATTCAAATAGGATTATAAATCAACATTTACATTGAAGTCAATGCATCTAGTGAAAGTAGGAAAATAGGATTAAAAACCAACATCTACACTAAAATCAATGCATCTAGTGGAAATAATTAAATAGGATTGGGAATCACCATCTACACTAAAATCAATTATTTTATTGCAAGCAATCAAATAGGCTCTTAGAAATAATCTACATTGAAATCAATGCATCTAGTGCAAGTAATCAAATATATGTTAGATATAAGGCTTTTGTGATCCATAATGTGATCCTAATGATGTGATTAACTCGAAAGACATTCATCTAATCAAATATAATTAGAAATCAACATCTACATTGAAATTAAAGCATCTAGTGCAAGAAATCAAATAGTATTAGAATTTACTATCTACATTAAAGTCAATGCATTTAGTGCAAACAATCAAATATGATTAGAAATAATTTACACTGAAACCAATGAATCTAGTGAAATTAATCAAATACCATTAGAAATCAACACCTACACTAAATTCAATTCATCTAGTGCAAAAAATCAAATAGGTTTAGAAATCACCATCTACACTGAAATCAATGTATCTTGTGCAAGAAATATTCTTCCCTCTCTCCCCGCTCTATCTATATCTATATCTCCCTCCATCTCTCCTTCTTTTTCTCTTTATTTCATACCTCCAAACACACACGCTCTCTCACTCCAAATCTATCAATATCTTTGTCACATATTATTGATAGATTTTCCACGGCCGCACACCACCGAAACCAACCTAGATCCATCTTAACTCCATATCTATCAAGCCTCGAGAGTGATAAAATTTCTCAAGGTGAAAACCTTTCCTCAAGTTTTGCACTCAAAAAAGAGGTCTTCACCTTGACAGATTTGATCCCTCTCGGCGCTTGATAGATCGGTAGTTAAGATGGATCTAGTTACTACAACAAATCAAGCTAAATATTTAAATGGTTTACGATTCCAACTATCATTTTCATATAATCGATATGAAAAAGCGACAAAAATAACAAGGGTGACAATAAGAATAGTATAAGAAAATAGTTTGAGATTGATCAAAATGAAGACTATTTGTAATTGAGTGCATTCTTATTATAAATATTTTCTATCATTCAATATTATTACATTGTTGCTTTGCATTCAAAATTTGTATTTCATCATTTTTCACCATTAAAGTTATTTTACAATATTTATCATGTCAAAAAAATGAGGTAACTAATCAAATTTAAAATAAAAGACTCAATAAATCTCAGACATATTTAGCATATTTAAAATGGTTATATTAATATTAAATTTATTACGCCGTAGGCGTCTTTATTTGAAATCAACTTTTCTATCTGCCACCGTGTACTGTTATTGACCGTGAGATACGTTGTTAGACGATTAAAAGAAATTCCGTCGTTCGATCATAGATGGTGGGGGAACACTGCATTGGAAGTTGGTTACGCTGACTAGAATTTCGTTACAGTAACGACCCATGCGGCTTTGAATCTTAAGAGATGGTTAAAAGGCAGGATCATAGATGGTGGGGGAACACTGCATTGGAAGCTGGTTACGCTGACTGGAATTTTGTTACATTGACGACCCATGCGGCTTTGAATCTTAAGAGATGGTTAAAAGGCAGGAAGAGATGCAACAATTGACTTCATTAGGTGTCGTGGAGTGTTGTTATCATAACCCTTCTGTAGCTATGGCTTGCTCGGGGAGGGCTCTGATATTTCATGGCTCTTCATTTTTCAACGACAACAGTGTCGACATTGTTACTGCACATGTATCCTGGTTCGTTGGCCATTCTATTTCCATGGCCCTTTCTTTTCTAACCACAACGGTGTCGGTGTTGTTGCTACACATGTACCTGGTCCTGCAACGAATTTTGGCTTCCAAAGGAAACATAGAGCACAGAGGAGGGCGCCTGGGAATCAAGCCACAACAAACATGGCTTTGCTTATTCTGCCTCTGCTTGTTTGTTCTGCATTAGAACATCCGAATCAACCGTTGTATTTGAAGAAGACGAAGAGAGCAATGGAGAGCATAGGATCAGTCCAGCCTCCCAAACCGGCCTGCCAGTGGATTTTCTCATGTGTTAGAGACTGCTATGTTCCAGGTCTTCGAATGTGTTATAGATTGACCCTCAACTCCACACGTTGTTATGTATCTGGCGACTGATGAACAAGATCCGCGCGTTGGATTCTGTGGTGCCCCCATTTAGATATGGAGGGAGCTGATTGGAAAAAACAATTTGCGATGTTTCTAATTCTTAAAGATTTTCACTTTAAAGATTAGTTTTATGGTTCAATTTTTTATATTTTAAGTTATATTTATTTACACTTAACTCTAAAATTATCTTTATATTATAAAATGTTATAAAATATTCTAGTAAAATAACATAAGTCATTATTAATCTTAATTATGGTGTGAGCGGAGCAGTGTATATATGTTGTTAAGATCATTGACATTGGTCTTCGTATTGATTATGAATTACTAAGTCTTCTTGAGCTGATATGTTTGTTTCTTAGTCTGATGCAATGATTACATTAATACAAATTATGATGGTTTTTGTCAGACTTCACGGGAATGTTTCTCCATGAAAATAGAAAATTCAAGCCAGACTAGGGTTGTTCAGTCGCCTCATATTACTAGGACAACCATTAATAATACTTAATAATGATCTATTTTAACTACGTCTGTTTCAGAAATATTAGCTCAGTCACCTCAAATTACTACGACAACCATTAATAATCCTTAAGAATGATTTATTTTAACTATGTTTGTTTCAGAAATATTTAGCATCTGTTAGATGAATACGTGGTAAGGTGGGTGTTAAAGTATGGCGGCAGGTTGTGTTAACATGTTAATGAGGGATTAATGAGGGTAACGGAAAGAGTTATTGGAAAAAACAATTTGCATGTTTCTAATTTTAAAAGTATTTACACTTTAAAGCATAGTTTTATGGTTCAGTTTTTGATATTTTAAATTATATTTATTTACACTTTAACTTTCAAATTATCATTATATTATAAAATGCTATAAAATATTCTAGTAAAGAAACATAAATCATTATTAATATGGAAGTTATACTAAGAATAAAAATGATTTTTACAATTAAGATAGGGTTCCACTAATTATTAATAAAATGTGTATTAGAACAATAACACTTTAATTATTATTTGGAAGTTGCATTAAGAATAAAATTGTTTTTTTACATTCAAGATAGGGTTCCACTGATTATTAATAAAGTGTGTATTAGAACATTAACACTTTAATCATTATTATTAATCCCTTTTACACTCTCTTAAATTCTCTTAAAGTCTTAGGATGAAGATTAATAATGACCACAATGGATGTCTTGTTAATTATGATATAGGAGTTGAAGGACATGTAATGTCTAATGCTGTAAATTTCATATTTGTAAAGATTTAATTATCAATTTCAAAGTTCAAACTTCTCATTTTAAATTTCATTAATTTAATTTATTTTGTTAATTGGAAATATTTTATAAATTAAAACTTAATGATTATTAAATGGAATTAACTTCTCCATTCATGAGGCACATGCAAAGGTGTTGTAAAGTTAACTTTATTTACTGTCTATTCTTAGCAACTAATTTATTTTGCAAAAGAAATTGTCGGAAACATTTAGACCACATAACATATCACATCTTTTTTCATCTATGATATTATTCCATATGTTATAGCGTTACCGCGTTTCCTTTGCAACATGTGGTGCAATTGCTAGTTTACATATTATTGATAAAATTAATCATATGTTCCTCATATTATCTATAGATTTTCATTGACCTCACACCAATGAAACCAAACCAACCTAGATCCATCTTAACTCTAGATCTATCAAGATTCGAGAGGGATCAAATCGCTCGAGGTGCAAACCTTTCCTCAAGTTTTGTACTAAAAAACGAAGTCTGCACCTTTACACATTTGATCCCCTGCAGCTTTACAGATTTGATCCCTCTCGAATGCTTGATAGATCCACAGTTAAAATAGATCAAGCTGGTAAAAATTACAAAGCTTCCCGTTATTAACGATGCCTTCAGATTGTACACCAACAACTTCAAATTTACATTTACACGACCCTGAAATCTAAATTAAATTTCCATTGTAGATTAATTTTTAATCTATAATAAAAAATTGTGTATGAGGCCAACAAGAACTTCGGCTGCTATTCCTATTGTAATAAGGTTCCACACCTATTCGGATCAAAATTTATGCGTCAACTAGACTTGCGACTCTCTCATAATCAGCAAACTAGATCGAAACAGGAATGCTCATTTTCTGAAATATTCTTCCATACCTATGATTGCAATGGTAATAAATGAAATCGTTATAAAAGCCAGTAAATCGTGACTCAAAATACTCGTATAATTGCTTCGAACTCCACACTAATATTCCTTATGACGTTCAATACCATCAGTTGCCTCCTACATGGCTGGTTCCTGGGCTTGGAGTAGAACCCAGTTTGCATTTGCTGCTTTTTTTCTGCTGGAGTTGATCATCTCCGTTACTATGATGGGATTCGACGCTGTTGACATTTCTTGCTTGAAAATTATGATGGATTATCTGCATGTGCCCGACCCGAGGGTTGTTACTAGATGTGGAGAGCCGCTGTTCCGTCACCATGGAATTTACGTCTTCGGCTTTGTTCGATGATGTAGACGACTCCATTTTATCAGTCGTTTGAACACTACGGTTTGGCCTGAAAGATAACGACTTCTTGTTGGTAGTACTCTTGGAGGACTAGCCGCTTCTGGTGTTTAGGATCTCTTTAACACACCCCAACGGGTCTTTTTCCATATGACTGTTGGCAGTTTGCAAGCTAGATTCATCGCTGACAAGCGAATTGGAGCTGGGATTAACGGCCAAAATACTGTCGGGGGCAATAAACAGGTTATTATTTTTGAGAAACCTAGCGTTTGTATGGCCAGCAACGAGCAAGAAGGAGATGATAATCAGGAGCACCATTATAGTGTTCTTCATCATAAATCTCAGTGTTATCAGACAACTGATATGATATCAGAGAGAGGTACGTATGATATCAGATGAGTTTAAACATAGACAATACAAAATTTTGTGGTAGAAGAAGATGTAAGACAGTAATAGAAAACGAGAACACTAAGAATTGGATTTGTTTGGTGGGGAAACATGGGAAATAATGCGAATATTTTATAGATAATGATATTGTGAGAGAGGGAACTCCCTGGCCGTCTTCTCTGGCATGCGTGAATATTCACAGTCATCACGTAAGCGCAAAACTGTTGACGAAATACTTCACGCTTTTTTTTCCTCGGGTAAGCAGTAGCATTGATTTCCGGATTAACCTGTCGCGGACCATGGTGTACACCACGCGTCTGGAAGTTCAGCTAGTGGTCAAACATTATCTTCCAGTTTATATTTTATTAAATGTTGATCGGTAGTATATGATATATAAAGGTTAGAAAGAAAAAAAAGAATTTCTTCATCTAAGTCTAATTTCAAAATTGAAATCAATTTACAAAATTTATATATCAAAATGAAAGAAAATCTATTTAAGTTAGTGTTTCACAAGAAAATAATTTCCAGGAAGAAAGGTACAAAATTTCGGAAAAATACTATGATTTTAAAATGAATCTTTTCTTTCTCTAGCATGAATTTCTAATTTTAAATAAATATCTTTGTATAATGAAATGTGATCTATAAGATTTAAGAAAAAAAACAAAAAAAATCAATATGGAAAATTGTAAGCAAGGGATTCTCACAAATATCCAAAACTAGGACAAATAATAAGCTAGGAGAGTATTCTTCTCTTTATCCAAGATTCTATGTATGAAAATATATAGAAAGAATAAGAAACAAGGTAAGGTTATACCCTATCTCTTACTACAATAAAAACTTTAAAATGTAATCTTAAAGAAATCAAACAATTCAAGATATTATAGATGCCAAGAATTTGTTTTCCTAATCATAGATGATATTGTCAATGAAAACACTTTATATAGAACAAAAAAAAACCTAAAAAATAAGATTATAGTACCTAAAGAATGATTAAGTAGCTAGAAAAAATCCTAAAAATTAAATATTTTGTATTATTGACCCAGTACAAAAACTTTCTCTACTTCTTGCATTGGGCCCTATAGAAACCACATGTAGAGGCTACATTAGGAATGTTTATAAAACCATATAATATTTTATGACATTTAGAGGTAAATAGAATGCTCAAAGTTTTCCTGCTCTGTAAATATAAAGTTCTTTAATCCATGGTCTCCTGTACACACAACACAAAAATTAAAAACAATTAAAGTAGGCTCTAAAACTTTAAACTTAAACTTTAAACTAAGTGGGCATAGGGGTACTCAAACATGCATTGACAACCAAGGATCAATAAATCATCCTAACCCTAGTGGACTCAACAATCTATTTATGGGGGAATGGATAAAAATAGGAGTGAAAATTTGTATATTTATAGATTTACTTCTATATACAAAAAATAGAAGGTTAGAGAGAAAAAATGGTTGGAAATATATTCACTACTGAGAGGGGGGTGAATCAATATTGTATTATGTATTCTCAATAGCCTATTAGCTCATAAAAACATATAATTATCCAGACTTATTCAGGAACGCAATAAAATACACAAATAAACATAAATGTAGAGATGCAGCAGAAATAACACTTCATTTCATTAATATCAAATACTAAAAAATGGTTACAGACGGAATGGAAAATAAATTAGCTCGGATGATGGTAGCTTATCTCTTAGAAGTTGTGGTGGCTACATGCCTCTGAAATGTGTTATAATGAGTCTGAAGGGTGTTTTTATTATTGAACAACATGGGAAAATACTAAACATCCAAAAACCTAACCCTAGGAGATGAAGTACAAAAACTATGGGCCCCGTTTGGGTAAATTAGTACATCAACTTCTTGGGGACGTAACTGTGGCACACGATCTTTGTTTGACTTGCACAATGCTTCGTTATAAACATATATACAAGGACTAAAAGTTCTGAGTGACCGACATTAGTCAAAGTGCCATGTTGGTCCTGGTTTTCCTAAAAATCTTCGTTTAGGGCCTCACAATGGCTCTGAAAGGTTAAGACTCCAAAAACTACCAAAAACAATAATTTCTGTTACAATTAAGGAAACTAAAAAACTGGAAGAAACAATGGTTGGGGTCATATTGAAATAGGAAAGTGGGCACCAATATCCACTTAGATCAATCCTCACCCCTTAAGAAGCAATGGTCCCCATTGCATTGAGTTCATCTATGAGATGAGAATATTTCTATTCAATCTGGTGCTTGGTGAACCACTTGCCCTGGTGAAGGAGTTGACCTGCCTTAACAACTCGATATAGATAAATCCTTTGTTGGAGGGTGTTCTTCATCTTTGTGTCCATGATCTGATTAGTTGTGGATTGTTCCATGCAGTCTGGGATTAACTATGTTGGTGTGAGTTTTTCTGCATTGTCGGATGTGTCCAACAATGATGGAAAGTAGGGTTGAAGACGGTCCACATTGAACACTAGGTGAAAAATAAGGAATGGTAGAAAATTGAGGTTGAATGCATTTTCCCCTACCACCTTGGTGATGACGTATGGCCCATATTGAAGTGGGTGAAACTTGTGGTGGGGCCCAACGAGGAGCTCTTTCTACAAACGTTGCAAAATTTTGTCGCCCACCTCAAATTTGTGTGGCACCTGATGTTGATTATGTTGTTGCTTGTGCTTATCATTGGCTCTGTCCAATATATCATAGACATGTTGGTAGATGTGTTCAATTTTCTCAATGAAGTTGTTCGCCTTATCGGCTTTAGACTAGACATGAGGTGAATTTGCCTGAGTAGCTGCAAATTGTATGGCCACATCAATGGGACATAATGGCTGGAATCCCAAGCCCACCTGAAAGGGGTTGTGCCCAGTTGAGTTATGGAAAGCCTAGTTATAGTTGTGCTAGACATAGGGGAGGCTTTCATCCCATGTGCGTCGATTCTTCAAGTTGTACATGTGCAGAATGTGTATGATCATCCTATTGATGACCTTTGTTTGGACATCAATTTTTTGGTGGAAAGTTGCAGAGTTAGTAAGCTTTGTGTCCAGCATCGACAAGATGCTTCACCAAATTGTATTAAGTTTTATGAAACCATCTCCAAAAATAGAATAAAAGAGATATCAATGCCTTAGAAATCAACCACTTCAAGGGGAGAACCTCCTTTATATTACATAAATGAACAATTTTGGGATGATTCGAATGACAAAACCTCCTTTATATATATAGGACTCCATGGGGTCATAATATAATCCTAGCCGACCTAACAATAATAATGTAAGGGCACAACAATAACAATTGTTGGGTTTTATGGGGCACATAAATAACAATATGGGGGATATAGGGGTACAACAATAACAATAAGGGGGCTACACAACAACAATAATGGACTACACTAGTAATATAGGGATCTAACATGCCCCTCTCCTTCAAAAAAGTGTTTACGCTTGAATAGCTTTGGATGCTTCTGTATAAAATTATCATCCTCCCATGTGGAATCTTCACTCGATAAGTTCTTTTGCTTGATGAGATACTTTGAAATTGATCAATTTCATAGTCGTCGAGTTCTTGTTTTCATGACTGCTTTAGGTTCCAATATGATTTTTCTTTCCTCATCAGGTTCTGAAAATATTGTTTGAACTAGAATTTTGTCACCTATAACCTTCTTTAAGCATGAAACATGGAAAACTGGGTGCACCCGAGAAGAAGCAGGAAGCTCCAAACATTTGTTCACTATGTCAGTTTTCCCCTAAGATTCAAGATAATAAGATGAGCTATGAGCTAGTTGAGTACCCAAACCAGAAAATAATTCCCTCCAAAAATTTCCAGTGAAAATGGGATATCTCTTGCTTACAATAATCTTTGGGTTTCCATGTAGCTTTTGAATTTTTTCCATAAATGCAATAGCAACTGCACTTGCTTTAAATGGATGACATAATGCACAAAAGTGTGCATACTTGGAAAGTCTATCAACTACCACCATGATTACACTCTTTCCTTCGGACTTAGCTAGACCTTTGATAAAATCCATTGAAACCTCCTCCCAACGCTGACTTGGAATGCGTAAATGTTGTAGTAGACCTGGGGTCTTAATTGTCTCAACTTTATTTTGCTGGAAAACCAAAAATTCTACCACAAACTTTTGAATATCAGTTTTAAGGCCATCCCGAAAAAATTCTTTCTTCACCTTGTGGTAAGTTTATAAAAATCTTGAGTGTCGTCCTACAGGAGACATGTGCAATTCCAAAAGAATATTTTGTTTTAGTTGGGAATTCTTACAAAGATATAAATGATATTTGTACCATAAGGAATAATTTTTCTAACTAAATGAATCAGATGTAATGGGATCTTGCTGCAAGTTTTGAATGAGTTTCCACTCTTCCTCGTCATTCTTCCATTCCTCCCTTGATTCGGTTTTCCAATCTGATTGGATAATATAAATGGTACAAAGCAATGCTTTCACCTCCTCATCCTTTCTTGAGAGTTCATCTATAACAAAATTTAGCTTCCCTTTTTTGTAGATGATTTCAAAGTCATAACCCAACATATTTGTGACCCATTTTTGCTGCTCTTCGGAAGATAGTCTTTGTTCCAAAAATTATTTAAGATTATAATGATCACTTTTTACCTTAAAGTGTCTTCCCATTAGGTAAGCTCACCATTTCCTTAGTGCATGTAGTATTTCCAACATTTCCATCTCATAAATAGCTTTATGTAAATAATTTCCTTTGATTGGACGACTTTCAAAATCAATGGGTCTTCCATCTTGCATTAAAACAACACCAATTCCATTTCTTGAGGCATCACATTCAACAATAAAGGTTTTTGTGGAGTCTGGATAGCTAAGATTGGTGTTAGCCACATTGCCTCTTTAAGACGTTCAAAGGCCTTAATTGCTTCCGGAGTCCATGAAAATGCATCTTTCTTCAATTATTTTTTTAGAGGTGTTGGTATTCTCCCATAATTCTTAACAAACTTGTGCTAATACCCTGTTAACACGAGAAATCCTCGCAACTGCTTTATGGTTGTGGGGACTTTCCATTCCTTAATGGCTTTAATTTTGTTAGGGACTACCTTAACACCCTCTTGAGATACAATATGACCCATATATTCCAACTCTTGTACTCCAAATAAAAATTTAGAGGTTTTCGCATATAATTTATTCTCCTCCAATAGTTTGATCACCTTGTCAACATGTTGAACATCATCCTTCCAAGACCTTCTGTAGATTATTATATCATTAAAAATACTAACACAAATTTTCTAAGGAAGGTTTTAAAAATGGAATTTATCAACCCTTGAAATGTAGAGGGTGCATTGGTAAGGCCAAATGGCATGACAAAAAATTCATAATGACCCTCATGAGTTCGAAATGTTTTTTTTTTCCAAAATATATTCAGTATTTATTCTAATTTGATGATTGCATGAACGAAGATCCAACTTGGTAAAATAAATTTCTCCATGTAATTCAACAAATAATTCATCAATCACAGGAATGGAAAATCTATCTTTAATAGTCAGCTTATTGATCTCCCTATAATCCAGACAAATGCACCATGATCCATCCTTGTTGTGCACCAATACTACTAGAGAAGAGAAAGAACTTTGACTAGGTTGAATTGTACCACCCTCTAACATTTCTGCGGTCATACGTTGAATTTCGCTCTTTTGGACATAAGGATATATGTAAGGCTTGATGTTTGGAGGAACACATCCTTGAATCAATTGAATAGCATGATCATAATCACGAATAGGTGGGAGTCCTTTGGTAGTTTCAATCACCTTCAAAATCTTGAAGGCTTTTTGGAGATCTGGAGAAATAGATGATTTTGATGTTGGAACTTCTAGTGAGCATAATTGTGAAATCACGCCTCGTTTTTCTTTCTTTATAATCTATTTCATGAAATTAGAGCTTATTATCTTTCCTAGCTTCCCTACGATACCTTGTAATTCAACTTCCTTTCCTTCCGATTTTTTTTTCAGGAAAAGTCATTGAAAATTAAAAGATACCATCCCTAAACATTGTAACCATTGTACTCCTAGTACAACATCACCACCTCCCATTGGAATGTAAAGCATTGGACTATTCAATACATATTCCCCCATGGTTAGCTTGATATTATGGAACTTTCAAAGAAATTTATAGTCCCTCCATTTGCAACCATCACTTGACACTCTAGTGCTAGGTACAGGAAGGAATTCAATTCCTTGGCTACCTTACAATGAATAAAATTATGTGTACTACTTGAATCAACCGATACTATTACCTTTTTTGTCTTGATATGTCCTTCTATCTTGAGAGGTTGGGGAGTGGTAATTCCTTCCAATGTGTTACATGATATGGTCAGACTCATTTCTTCTTTCTCTAGGGTTGGCTCCTGGTGTATATCCTCTTCTTTTTAAGTTTCTTATTCATTTTCTTCCTCTTCTTCACAATATATGTAAAATAATTTCTTCTCAGCACACTTATGAACTTTAGTGTATTTTTTATCACAACTGCATCAAATCCATTTTGCTCATTTTCCTTCAAATTTTTGTAGTGTCAACCTTGTAGGTTGTGGAAGTATAGGAGTAGCAACACTTCCATCTTTATATATGTGAGTGGTAGGCTTCCTTGTCGCCATAAATTTACTTTCAATTTTTTTTTCCAACCTGAATGCCTTATCCAATGAATTAGGTTCCCAAAGGCAAACCTCATGTTGGATGTTATCCTTTAAAGTCCCTATGAAGAAAATAATCTTGTGCTCCTCTAGAATATCAATTTCCCTTATATTCAGTTTTTGGAAGTCCTCAATGTGCTCCACCATTGAACCCTTTTGTTTGAGATTTATCAATTGGCTAAAAAAGGTGTTGTTCTTTGTATCCTCATAATGTGCTATCATTTCCTCCGTAAAAATTGACCAAGTCATAATTTTTCTACGAGAGAAAATCCATCGATACCATACAAATGTATTTTTTTCTAAATGTAAAGTTGAAATGCGTACCTTTTGTGTGTCTTGCACATTATGGAGATCAAGATATTGCTCCATATGTAGTCTCCATGTTACAAGATCCTTGCCATCAAACTCCCTCATATCGATATTTGGAATATGGTGTGCCTTCAAACCAACATTAGAGTTTATGAAATCATGATTAACATTTATTTTTTTCTCATCATAACTTTCCTCTATTTCTTTTTCGCCATTAGAAATCATTTATTGTATAAAATTTGTCAAACCTTCCTTCAAACATTCCATGTATGCATTTAGATCATTCTTCATGTCTTCCATATTTCCTTTCATTTTTTCATCGATGTCATCCATATTAGATTCCATGCCATCCATCTTATCTTTCATGCCATTCTTCAAACCATAAATATTATATTGCACTCCTTTCTTCGAACCATCCATCTTAGCTTCCATGCATTTCTTTAAAAATTCCATTTCATTTTTTCTGCTCTTTTCGAGAGCGAAATTGGGTGCACTTGGTCCTCTAATTTGATATATCATGTTGTGCTCCTTCCTCTTCATGAGTCATAGTAGAGTATTCTGAGGGCTTAATGGGTGTTGAATTATTTTTAGGGGGATTTTAGAACCCAATATTGATATATGTGCCTCAATATTCCCTTGGAATCACTTCAAACTTATTTTTCAAACAAGACTTATGCAATTTGAAAAACAAATACACACATTTTTCTTTCTTTTGAGGAGCTTGATATTAAAAATGATGTATCTCTATATTTTTGGATCCTCGAGATTTTATCTTCAGTGTTTTAGTAGCCCTTTGAATCTTCTTTCTAGTGGCACATGTCTGACCTGATTTGGATTCTTCAACGAAAATTTATGTCCCATCTCCCACAATGACCTAATTAAGGACTGATTCATTAGCGTGAACTTGTATGGCGTGCCACTTGTCATTATGTCCTCCTTCGGCTTTGAAATTGATACACATGAAACTAAGATCCATTTAATTTCGATAAAGTTTTATAGAATTTCAATCCGGTGCTCAGAACGAGAGTTATGATAATTTTCCCAAGGTCACATTTTTTAGATGAAATTTGGAAGCCTAAATAAACCCTAAGTTACGCAGGTCATATCTCTGAAAATATTGCGAGCCAATGCCTGAAAATTTTACATGATGTTCCTCAGGATTTCTTCACAATTTGGTTTTTTTTAGGTTCTGAAAATTCGTAGAAAACAATTTACAGCAAAAATTCAACTATGTCCTATTTCAAGCAGCGAAACCATAGAATCCAAAGCCCTAATACCAAATGTTATGAAACGAGCTCCAAAAATAGAAGAAAATAGAGATCAAGGCCTTATAAATTAGCAAATTCGAGGGGGCAACCTCCTTTACATTATATAGATGAAAAAGTGTTGGATGATTCAAACCACAAAGCCTTCCTTCTATATATACAAATCCATGGGGTCACAATATAATTCTAGCCAACCTAACAATAATAATGTAAGGGCACAAAAATAACAATAGTGGGGCTTTATGGGGTACAATAATACAAAATGCGGACTATAGGGGTACACAAATAACAATAATGGGGCTACACTAAAAACAATAAGGGACTAGACTAGTAATATAGGGATCGAACACTAAGGAACCTACTATCCCGATATGATATAATGGACTATGGGATTCCAAAGTGCACCCACACTCATTAAAAGAAGATTTTAGCAATGGAATCTACTGTGATATTCTTCTCATAGGCTGTCATAATGGACATTTCAGATAATCTATCAACGAAAACAAAAACACAGTCATTACCATGCTTGGTAGAAGGATGGTCTGACTTTTAATCCATGGAGATGGATTCCTAAGGTCAGTTAGGTGTAGGCAATGAATTATATATGCCTTGCTTCTAGATGGTCAGTTTGGAAATGCAACATGTAGTGAAGGATATGATGTACTGAACAACATCATGTTGAAGTTTCAGCCAATATAAATAGTATTCCAGTGTTGCCACTATTTCCTCAACCCATAAATGTCTAGTGACCCAACTGTAGTGCGCTTCCCAAATTATCTTGGAACGCTCACTTGAAGGAACACAGAGGTGTCCCATGTGACATAACAGTCCATCCTAGAGGTGAAAATATGGAACTTATTTAGCCTCCAATTGTGTATGGTATTTGTTGTCAAATTCTGGATCACTTTTGTAGAGAGGAGATCAACCTAAATTCTCGTGCCCACAACAGTCGAGCACAATTGTTAGTGCCCTGATTGGTAGTCGGCTAAGGAAATGTGAAAAATTATTGGTGTTTCCCATATTTTTATTGATGTTCAAATGGAACGGTTGCAGGTCTATGAACCATTTCTAATGTCGATCATTCTGCAACTTCCCTTGAGTCTATATGAACTACAGGGGTTGATGATTTGTGTGGATGAGTGCTTCCTTTCCAAAAATGTAATTCTTTCATTATCTAAAGGCTTGGATAATGGAATACATTTCTTTATTATAGGTGAGATACTTTTGGATTGTGTCTGAAAATGTCTCACTATGGTATGCCACTAAATGCCCCTGCTGAGTAAGTACTACCCCAATAACATAGTTAGAGCCACCTGTCTCAATCTCAAATGGTTGTTGCAAGTTTGGTAATGTGAACACTAGTGCAGAGTAGAGGCAATGCTTCAACTCAGTGAACACCTTTTGTTGATATTCAGACAAAAAGAATTTTTCTTTCGCTCATCCCTTAGTGACTTGAATCAAAGGCCTAGTGATATGAGATAACCTGAATATGAACCTGCGACATAAATTAATAATACCTCGAAAGCTGTAGATCTCTATTAGAGTGGTTGGAGCTATCCAATCACAAATGACCTGGATCTTCATTGGGTCAACATGCACCATCCTCTCATCAATAATTTATCCCAGATGTTGAAATTGGGTCATGCCAAAAGTGCATTTCCTGAAATTGGCACAGAAATTGTGTTTCTATAGTGTTTGGATGACTAGCCAAATGTGGTGGAGGTGCTCTTCCAAAATCTAGCTGAATATCAAGATGTCATCCAAATACACCACTGCGAATGAGTTAGTGAATGGCCGCAAGCTATCTTTGATCAGCCTCATGAAGGTTGTGGGAGCATTAATCAAACTGAAAGGCATGAAAAACCATTCAAGAAGGCCCTCCTTGGCTTTGAAGGTTGTATTCAACACATGAGACGATTTGATTGGTACCTGGTCATAGCTGGACTTCAAGTCAATATTTCTAACATATTTGGGCCCCTTTAATTTCTCAAGAAGGTAATTAATCCGTGGGATCAGATACCTATTTTGGATAGTGATATTTTTCAGTGTCTGATAGTCAATTCAGATTCTCCAAGTCCTTTCGTTATTCTGCACTAACACGATCGGGATCTGATAGGGCAATTAAATTGACCAAATGTGACCTTTCTATAGTAGCTCTTGAATCTGCCTCTCGATTTCATCGTTCTCGAGAACATAACACTGATATATTGGTCCATTCGGTAGCAACATGCCTCGGGGAAGATAGATGAAGTGCTTGACCTGACAATATAGAGGTACCCATGCAGCTGAGGTGAAGATGTCCCCATATTCTTCCACGACCTTGTCCATCTATTGTTCTCGTACGAAGGAGAAATTTCTGTGGCTAGAATATTATTCTTTCCCCAAGGGTGGATCATTAGGAAAAAAAATTTCCCAGTTTTGGAAATGAGCTTAATGCATTTCTTTGCAGTGACCAAAGAGATTGTAGTAGGCAGTGCTACCTCTGGTATCATGTAAAACTCATTTACCAAAGTAACAATAAAAACGCGAGAACTAGACTCATAAACAACATGTCACTTCCACAATTATGGTTGGCCTGATAATACATCACAAACATCAAGAGGAGAAATATCACATAATACCTCATCCGTGAAGGGCTTGATGTTTTAGGGAAGGCGACACTACTAGAAGATGTGAAGATATCTTCCCTAATGAAGCCACCTGATGGTGTACGGTTGTGGGTGTGTTGTGGTTGGTAGGCCTAACCAATTTATGACCTCTACTGAGATGAGGTTCTTTTCACTCCCATTGTCGATAATGAAATGCAGCGCTGAACCCTTCACCCTCATTTGGGAGTGGAAGAGGTGCTCTTCCTCTTTTAAATCTTCAGGTTCCTCCTTTTGGATATTGGTGGTGGAAATAGTGGCGTTGGGCTCCACATCGATAATATTATTCCCTTCGCAATTCCCCTTGTCGGGTTATGACTCAAATTCTGAAAATGTATATGATTCAGAAACCTTTAGCTAGGCCATTAGTAACTGTTTGGACCAAAAATCACTTGTTTTGTGAGTGGAGCTCTCACGGAACTCACACCACTTACCTCTGTCCTTATTTGGCTTTGTGGTGTTTTTCTTTTCTTGTGGCTTTGGTGGGTTGTCCCAGGATGCACGACCTTTGATTTTTTCTTTGTTTTGTGGTTTGGGGGAACCTTTCCCTTACTTCAAATTCATAGATCCAAAGTCTCACTTCTTCTGTTTAAATTTCTTCTCAATGTTGGAAGCATACCAGTATCCTGTGCCAAGCGAGGAGATGTCAAGGAACTCCATTTCCTCCTGAATGTATCTGTGAGGACAACTATAGTACTTCAACTAAAAAATTTTCCCTAAATATTTGATAACCAACTTTATGCGTAGGGTGTTAAATAAATTCTTCAGCTCATGCACATCTTGATCCCTTTGATGTTGCAACATCGTCCATTGTATGTACTTGTCCTCATAGGTCCCCACGGGATAATATTTTACCTTGATGGCACCTACAGAAGAATTATAATTGGGTGTGCCCGAGAACATGGAGGTTTCTCTATCATCCTTCTGCTCACAGTACGCTTCCCATTAGTCCTTGACATGAGGGGCCACTTTGAGGAGTGAAAAAGTAATATTTTCTCGATTGGAAAAGTATTGAACTAAGAAATGTCATTCTAATAGATTCAACTATCAATCTATGACCTCTCCATCTATTTGGCCCTCAAATATGGGAATGTCAAAGTTTACCTGTACCTTAAAAGAAGTGGCACCTCTAGAGTGGTTGTTGGATGAGGGTGTGTTGCCAATGGGTAGCCGTTAAAGGATCTGGGAAACATTATCCATATTTGCATTCCTTTGTTTCTTGAGGGCCTCGTCGAGCAATATTTTTATAGGATCTCATGTACGCTCATCTTTATTTTCTTCCACCATGGGAGGTCATCGGGGTTTGTGAGGGTGATCTTGCAAAATTTCAACTAGATCAAGCCATAACTAATGTATCCCAACCTCGTTGAGGACATGAAAAGAAAAATAGAGAAGGACAAGACCGCTCTAATACCACTAGTATAGAATTATTTATGAAAGAAAAAAAATATAGAAATAAACATAAAAACAAAGATACATCAGGAATAACACTTCATTTCATTAAAATGAAATACTCAAAAATTCTTACAGACATTATGGAAAATAAACTATCTCAAGAGATGGTAGCTTATCGCTGAGAAGAGATGTGGTGGCTACATGCCTATGGTATGTGTTACTATGAGGTTCATGGGACTTTTTGTTAATTAAAAACATGGGAAAACCTTAAGCATTCAAAAACATAACCCTAGGATATGAGGTGCCAAAACTATCGGCCTTGTTTGGGTAAATTGGTATATCAACTTCCCCGGGACATACCTTTGGCATACAATCTTCGTTTGATTCGCATAATTCCTCGTTATAAATATCTATATGAAGAATACAACATTCGAGTGAGAAAAATTAGACGTAGTCAGATGTGGCACCTGGTTTTTCCAAAAAACATTGTTTAGGGCCTCAAAATGGCTGCAGAATGTCAAGACACGAAAAAGTGTCGAAACTAGTAAATTGTGCTACAATTAAGGAAAATGAAAAACTAAAAGAAACATTGGTGGGCTTCCTAGTGGAATAGGTGGGTGGCCACCAATATCCACCTCTATCATATAAGCATCAATAAAATGAAACATTTTATTTAAAGTTTCAAAAAGTTTGGTTTGGCAATAAACTGGGGCCACCCCATAACGGCCAACCCCCCCAACACTCCATATGATCTGGCGCTGGAAAAAAAGGCTAGAAAATTTCCATCAGAGGTTTGTTTAACAGTGAGGTCTCAACAGTTAAGGGCCATGTGGCCAACAAAACACAATAGTTAATGTGGAGGTTAACCCACGGATTTCTCGGCGGTTAAACTCTGCGGTTTCGGCGGAGTCCTATGTGAACGCACATCCATTAAATTTAATGCCAGTGTTAACTGTCTGACAAATTTGGGCGTGTTTTCTAAATTTTTGGCTTTAAAATTAAATTTAACTGTAGTTAACTGTCTGTATCCACATTTAGTGGAGTTTTCCTAGTTGTAATTGGGAAAAATCCATGGAGAAGTCAATTTTCGACCAATTTTGGCGAGAAAAGAGTCTACCTAGACTAATCCCAAAATTATGAACAAATTGGTAGAGGTTTTAGAGCCATATGAGCTCATATTGTGTAGCTTTAGCTTCAACATAGGTCAAGGCGTGACGAGGGCCATTAGGGTGTTTTCAGTGCATTGAGAATCCATTCTCTGTTTTCTGCAAATGAATAGTCATTCTTGACTAATTCAAGCATTGTGAAGCCTTTTTTACATAGAGCACAACCATTTGAGACTTTTATTCACATGTAATTACCATTTGTGAGCAATAAGATATGAGGGACATGTCATTGGGAGATGGACCAGCAAATGTAGCCCAGGAGGGGTGAATTGCTTCATCAAATTTGCTGAGTATTGTTACATGTGATGTTTATTTCTCTATTATTTGATGTTATTCATTGTTTTACAAGAAAATTATATGCTTTAACCTCACACAGGAATTTGTTTAACTATGTTAAAACCATTTGTTTCACCTGCAAACTTCAGAGAGCCTTATGCACAGAATTTAATTACGGTTTGGATACTTAGCACAACAAAACTAATACATTCCATTTAGATCATAAATAACCATGAGAAACATAAACATGCACATACAATATCACAAGTATTTCTGGTGGACACTCTTTTGGAATAAAACCACCCTCCTGGTATTGCACTTCTCAATTCTTCTATTAATATTCTGAACAATTTTATGTGGATTAGCTTACAACAAAAATCTAGAATACTTGATTTACTCTACATTATGCTAGCATCTATCAATCCAGAAATTTCTTTCTCTCACGGATCTACATAATAACATCTACTGGAATCTCCCACAACCAATGATCCTCATCCAACCACCATTGAATTTTCCAACTCCTATTGGATGGAGAAAACCCTTCCTACTATGAATCAACCAAACATTTTTCTATATTGAAGCCCCCACACCTTCTCTTCCTCCATGCGAACCATGTTTCATATATTTTCAGATTGGGTTTTCAATTTGTTCAACATGAGAAACACAACGAATCTACTATTCTACTCATAAAAATTTAATCACAATCTATCCTGGAGGAGGGAATTTATTCACTTCTACAAACACCAAAATACTGGTCCCAAAGACACCTCAAGGCTACCAAATTTCTCCCAAAACCAACACATAAATTTGAAGTCATATTCCCAATTCTATATTTGATTTCTTCTCAAAAATATTTGATATATGTCTACATAAAAAATGTGAGTAGATGTTGCATACTCTACTTAGTCACAATGCTCTCACAATAACATACTCACACACTCTCAAAGCAGCCAACCAAATAGACTCAAAACCTTCTTCTATTTATCATTTTTCTATGTTGAGTAGCTTAATAAATGCTACAGGGTATGGAAGACTCAACAATCCTATTCACATGCTTCGTATTTGGTTGAGGAAATCTTATTAACAAATCAACCACTAACACCACTATCCCTTTAATATATTCAACCTTGATTAGCTTCTAGAGGGCCCACAAACTTTTTTTCTGACCATATGTTGAATATTTCTTATCAATAACATCGCAATAACACCAAAATTAGTTGAGAACCGTGACAAATGCAGAGAAAAACTCATAAAAACAACTCAGTCTTTCCCTTAGCATTTAATCCATGGGATTGAGAGCTATAACCACTCCCATACGCTTATTTGCTAATGACTAGAGCCTAGAACCACTCCCTTAACAAATCATGCATGTGACTATGGAAGAGGAGAATAAAAAACATGTTCACTGAAGTCAGAATGTGTCCAAACTTCTTCAAGAGCTTGACCTAACTCTATAGAACCTCTGGAAGTATATGAAAACTATGCAACACTTCACCATTTTAATTCACCAACTCCATCACCATCCCAAGTCAATCTAGGTTGAATAGGATTCCAGCCAAACACTATACTAAGAAAATTGGCCATTAAACTTCTT
Source organism: Pinus albicaulis (assembly GCA_034641835.2). Taxonomy (NCBI): domain Eukaryota; kingdom Viridiplantae; phylum Streptophyta; class Pinopsida; order Pinales; family Pinaceae; genus Pinus; species Pinus albicaulis. Next base: position 995,344,183 of record CM076584.1, read on the forward strand.
TGCAACATCCATGCCATTAGTATCCAGCTCCAATACCTACTAGGCATTGTCCAGAATTTTCACAAGAATCCCAAGTGTCTACGAACACATGTATATCCTCTCCAAGACTAATGTATACCATCATCAACATGTGTAGACCTAATACATGACATGGAGACCAATCAACAAGGCTCCTCAACACTAACTCTTGTAGCAGCGACTGACATCTATATGTAGCAACATTATCAAGGATATCATGATCATGGGAAGGCCTCAAACTAGTTCAACACATCATCATACAACTCATCATGGCATGGGACCATCTCCAAGCTAGTCAAAACTAGTAGACATGCCAATGACCATCTCCAAGCTAGTCCAAGCTAGTACACATGCCAAGGACCATCTCCAAGCTATCATACATGGTAAGTACCATCTACACCTCAATTATCTTCTACCACACATACAAATTCATAACCATTTCACCTCAAACCCAAGAAAATAGGTTGACATCAATGACAACCAACCACACATCTGCAATACTGTAACACAAATAAATGGAAACAATACCCCCCTTTGGAATTGATGTCAACCCCCTAGTTTAAATAATCATCTCAGAAACATCCTGACATTCTCCCCCTTTGATAACAATGACATAGGGATAAACATGTCGAGGACGAATGTTATATACTCCACTCAATATAATATGTAGGTGATGAACAATGAAGTGTGAGACTGAAATACAAAAACACTCCCCTTGGAAGATATGTGAACTAAACTCCACCTCGACACAAGATATGTCAAAACATCAAAAAATTAAAGCAACAAAACACATCTCCTAGCAGCAACAAAAAACTCATACGTCAACAACAACAACGACTATCTAGAAGCAACATCTCTCTGAAGTAGACATGTTAGTATAAAATCCATGATCAAAAGGACACAAAAATATGACGATCCATACTCCACTGAATACAAACATGTCCATGGTTGAATGTAAAATGAAGCACATAACTGAAAATTCCTCCTTGCCATATGTAAGAGGCTACTCCACATAGACCAATGACTAAGACTCAATGATATGCAATAATGTACATGTATTCGTGATCCTATTACATTTCTTCAAAATAATTGTACAATGACAACATAAGCCAATACATGGTTGAACCAACTCTCATGAATCACCATAAAACATATTCCAATAATGGCTCAAGACTCTATGACTCATATCAAATGATTTACAATAAGAATCTATGAACTCATGAGAATAGTACAAGGCTTCATCAATGAGATGTAATGTTGATAACTAGCATCAAGTGATGAAGCATTAGAATACATGGTTGAAATATACACTCATTACAATGGATATACACCAGGGATTATCTCTATTCATGACATAATATAACTACAATACATAAATTATCAGCAATATGTCCCTTATATGATAGCAAGATAATAACAATATGTATCATATGTTGATGTGTGATAGCGTCTCCAAAACACCAGCCATAAATCATAATATTATTAGTATTAATCAACAAAACATAATAGTACACCATGGTCCAATAAAATAATATATCAGCATCATCATAATTCAACAACATATCACATCAATCAACCCAAAATATCAACTCTCTATGGCAGCAACACTAACCATCACATGGAGCATGAACCTCTACAAGATAAGAAAAACTAGGAGCAACAAACAAGCATAAAATTATGTAATTAAAACAGCAACATCACATTATCAATCCATGCTCATATACATAAGCATCATCATAAATAGAAGAAATGAAAAACATCCATCATAAATCTCATGGACCATCATCATAATAATATCTATCGAACAAACACATGCATAAAATTATCAACCCAAGATTCTTGATAGAAACAAATTGCATATGTAGTATGCTATCCATGCATAACCAAAATTCATGCACCTACAAAAATGATATATCAAATAAACATATAGCAACGAGATTATATATCCAACTCCTCCAAGAAGCCATGGAGCCATCGAAATATTGGAAGCATATAAAGTGATCTCCCTAAAAATGTGCCATTTCTCCTCTTGATCGCACCTTACCAAAGACACCATCAATAACAATAATCCATAATAAATAAAACATAATATAAGATATAAGAATCAACAAAAACTAACTGCATGTAAAAAAATATGCCATATACTCCCTCTGCGCCTATGAAAGATTCAAATCTATTTTGTAGTATAAAATATATACCATGTAAAACAAGACTGTAATATGTGCCAATATTTTCTACTCTGAATGTGATGAAGAAGAGTACTCTCTTCATCTCTTCTTACTTTTCACTCTACCCTTCAACACATACACATTTTCTGTGGTCTTGACTCCTCTTGTAATTACCCTCATTGATCCTTCCTTCCTAATGAAGCAACCTTTGGAGTTGAATACCACTTCCTTACCTTCATCAACCATTTGGAACACACTTATAATATTGTTCTTTAGACCCTTAATGAGCCATACACCTTGAGCATTGGTTCTCTTTTCACCAAGGTTGGCCTTGGAAATTCACAATACTCTTGTTGGTTCACATCCTTCAAAAACAACATGACCATTTTTGTTTTCTCGGGGAAATGAAATTTTATCCTATCTCCTGACATGCGATGGGGGAATCTGCTATCAATATACCATTTTTCGTCCTCATCACGTGAGAAAATATCAATACCACATATTCCTAACTCTACCTCATTTTTCTTCCACAAAAATCTTATTTTGTTTCATTATTGTGCATGTATTTTGGGATATATCTTCTGTATTTATGGTCTCATAGATGTATGAATCAATAAATCCATGGCCATGTGTCCAAGATTGTGAAAAATAAAACATTCTACTTTACCAAGATAACAAGCCAATGGATATAATCCTTTGTTCCTCATTCTATATTTCCAATTCTTGTACTAGATCTGCAATCAATGACCTTATGGTCGAAAATGTTACAAGCATAACATAAGCCATTAAATGAACTTGTATACGCGAAGGAATATCTCATTCTTTTCTTTCCAAATTGCTGCATGGTTGTGTCAAAATCACTTCTACAAAATGTTGACTAATGTCAAAAATGATGGCAATTAAAACTCTCAATATCATTCATAAACAAAGAAAATGAATTTTGATTTCTTCTTTGAATCTTACTACTATCAACTTTAGGAGTGTATGATATTCTTGGTATTAAAACTCCTTTTGAATATATTTTGTTCCTTATACATTTTCTGCATCTTTTCTTTCAATTGTTATGGTTGCTCACAAATTTCATTGTATGCTTCTTTGAATCTATCTCGCTAATTTTTCCTACATCTGAACTTCATCTCGAAACTGCTACTAGGTTGACATCAATTCCAACCAAACAAATCATAAAAGAAGTCAATTCCAAAAAAAATTCCACTTTAATGGTAGATCCACATCATATTAAATCTAATGTAAACCATCCAAATAAATGAAATTATACCTAAAAAATGAAGTAGATAGATTTAAAATATTTTTTCTAAAATCGTTACCAAATGGAAGAAAACATAATACGCTTATGAAGAAGATTTCTAATTAGAAGTTGGTCTCTAATAACCTCTTCTATGGGAGGGTTATTTTACTTCCCAAATGTGCTTTTATCCCTTTTGTTGCGGCTATATGTAGCTTCATTGATAGCAAAATTTCTACCAAGAGGAGAAGCTCTCTCAATGTCGAGTGAAAACTTTGCAACATTTACTTACTTTGGATGGATGGTGGAGAATGGAGTGTTGTTTATGTTTGTATAAGCAAAATAGTGGCTACAACCTCTAGACATTATCATAATAAGTAAAAATTTATTGACTATATCAAGTTTAGAAACTGATTTTAGCATTTACACCTGTTCACTTTAGGTTAGTTTACTCTCGTGGAAACAAAAAATAGGACCCTTGTAAAGTTTGTCGATGAATTCTGAAGTTGAAATACATATATTTCTAGTGACTTTTCTAATGGAAATTTAGAAATAAGTGGTAAAAAATGCAATCATATTTTTTGAGGATGAGACTTTGACATGTGTTTCTTGAACTCACATGACATAGTGCATGTTGTATATTTATGTAAGTGGACTCATTTTGGGTGATATGGAAATAACAAAACCCTAATCCTTTTATGCATTTCCAATTATACATTCTCGAAACTACCAATAAGTAACTTGCTAATTTCTACTTCATAACATTCAATAGTAATTTTCATTTATTACATGTTTATGTTCAACATTCATTCCTCAATATTGCTAAAAAAAATATTCTATATTGTTAATATATAATTAAGCCCCACTACCACTTAGCAATCACAACCAAATCCACTATAGGAAACAAAGGTGTATGACATGCTAATTGAAACAGAAAGTTCAGAGGTGTAGATTAATTGACAAGTGTAAGTGTAGGGAGAAGTTATCGCAAGCCAAAATAAGATTGAGATATAAAATTTGAATTTTGCAGTAGTTATTAGAAAATAAAATGAAATAAGAAATCTAATAATATCAATAATATCAATATATTAAGTTTCATATTTTATAGAATTACAATTCATGTGTGAAATTATGAAAATATGAAATTGAAACTCTAAAGGGTGTTTAGAAAAGGGAACTATCCTTGATACTTAGAGAAAAAGAGTTTTATTCTACATATCATTTAGGAACATAAATTAATAACCATCTTGAGGGATATTTCTTCATTTAGAAGCTAATATGAATAAATGTAGAAATAATATGCATCTACTTATTGTCTGCTACTCAAGTATAATAGTAAGAGATGAAATATATGACCACATATTCTAATGAAAAGATATCGTATCTCATTATAAAGCTTCAAAAATTTATCTATATATTCTTTTGACACTCGAGGGAATTCAGTTCACGAGATAAATTTTTTGCAAATGAATCTACCTAGATAAAGGTTGAGTTACTCCAAAGAAATAGAAATTTGTATGTTTAAGCCATCACTTAAACTCATTTCCATTTAATTAACCATTATTTCACACCATCACATCCATAAACAACACATGTCCCCATAGTTCAATAATCATAGAATATTGAAGAAGGATATGTGATTTCAATGTACTTTCTCATTAGTTCTACTGATGTTGGACTTAATTCCTAGGTGACATTTTAAATCCATGCATATATCTTATAAGTACCCATGTTAGAAAATTGTGCAATTCATGATTTGTAAGACTCTTATAATTACTTTGAACCCCTTAATAATATTTTTTATGACATTGAAAACCTTTAGTTTTCGACTCTCGGGATTGAAGTAGAAACTAACTTGCATTTATTTCTCTTTTTCTGCTAGAGGTGATCATCGTCATTAATGTGATGGGGTTTCATGGTGTTGATGTATATTTCTTGAAAATTGTGATCATTTATCTACTTGTGACCATCAAATGGAGCTATTCAAGAATAACCATGGAATATCCCCTGCTACTGGTTTATCAGTTAGGAGTAACAAGGAGCCAATCTAGGTTACGAAAAAAAATCCAAACCCTTCTTTATAGTTTTCTCACACATATATGGTGCTTGGTTTATTAGTTTTATATTTATTGATATTTCTCTCATGCACTCAAAGGTATAACTATCAATATATGTATTTTGTGTTATAAATATTTGGTTAAATTTTTGTCTTCTGTCTCTTTCAAGTGGGTACACTTTTGGACATGCATAGGTTTCCACAGTTGAATGTGCTGCCAGTTTTGAGGAGTTGAATAATTTTCTTACTCATTGAGCAGTGCTGAGAATGGTAAACCGAAATAATACTTCCTGGTATGCACAAGTTCTTGGAAGGAAGGACTTGTAGGTGTCTTAATATATGAAGGCTAAGTGGTATGTTATGAATCTAGGAAGTTGAATGACCATGAGAAATATTGTGTGCCTCATGATTTAGAATTAGATACCATTTTACATGCATTAAATATGTATAAAAATAATATCCTTGGAAGGAAGTGAATTTTAATGGTATATCATGGGGGTGTGAAGTATTTATTTGATGAACCAAAGTTAAATTCTATGCAAGCTAGATGCCTAACCTTAATTAATGAAATTTATTTCAAAATTAAATATATAAATTCCAAGGATAAAATAGTTGTTGATGCACATACAAATATGATACAATTGTCTCATATAGTAATAGTGAGTTCATATGGAACAAATATTGAAGGAAAGATCAAAGTTATCTAACAATAAGAGATGAGGTAACAAACAATAAAAGGGGCTTTGTAACACGATCTTAAAGGTGAGGTAAATAATAATTTATTCCTCAGAGGATGAGATATTAAAATTTAAAGGCATGATATCTATTCATTGTGAGATTTACTTGAAGAGTCTCATGTTAAATGAGTTCCATAAAAATACTTATTCCAACCACCCATCGTATCAGAAGATGCTAAATCCATCAATAACTCATATTATTTTTCCAATTTTAAAAGATATGTAGATGTATTTATTTCCAAATGCATAGAATGTAAGCAAGTAAAGGATGAATGAAAACACCAAGTAGGAATGCTACAAAAAATTACCAATTTGGAATAGGAGTGGGAAGTTATTTCCATGGATCTTATTACACGGTTTCCAAGGAAAACCAAGCAACATGATGCAATCATGGTTGTGGTAGATACACTTAGAAAGGAATCTCACTTTGTGGCTTTCAAATCCACCCACATAGCAACTGATGTGGCTCAAATATTTATAAAATAAATAGTGATGCTGCATGGAGTACCCAAGAAAAATATCTTTGATAAAGATGCAAAATTCACCTAAAACATTTGGTATGAGTTGTTTACTGATTTAGGGATAGATTTAGCCTTTAGTGCCGCATACCATCCACAAAAATATGGGAAAAATAAGAGGAAAAAAGAAGTGTTGGAATAAATTCACATGGTGCAATGCATGCACTAATCGAGGAAGTGGGAAGAGTTTCTTTCCCTAGTGGAGTTTTCTTATAATGATGGGTTCAAAGAATCCTTGGGGGTGAGTCCATTTTTCGCTATCTAGGGGAGGAAATGCAACATGAAATGATAACCATAAGGAAAAACTAAAAGGTGGCACAAGATAGGTAGAAGAGCTATATGGACTAAAGTAGAGTACACAAAGAGTTTAAAGTAAGAGATAATGTATACATAAAATTAGTCCCAATAAGATTTCCTTGAATTTTGGTTCTTGTGCAAGTTGGCACTGTGATTTTGTGGGCCATTTTAGGTTTTGTACATAATAGGAACAAATGTGTATAAATTAGCCTTCGCACCTATATTGATGTTTCAAATTTTTTTTTCATGTTTCTTTACTTAAAATATAGATATTGGATGATAATAATGTGATTCATTACTATGTGCTATAGATAGAATTAGAGGGAGAGTTCTAAGCATAACGTCTATACATTCTAGATTGGAGGTAGATCATGGTTTGAAAATGAGTAATCAAGCAGCCCAGGGTGTAGTGGAGAAAATTTTGACCAGAGGAAGACACATAGTATATGGATGCAAAAATGAGGTTATCATACCCTCTTTTTTTTGTTGGTTAAGAGAATGTAAATATGTATGTGAATGAAAATGTATATGTAAATGAATGAGAAGAGTTGTGTGTATAAATATTTTATAAATATTGTGTGTTTGGATATCGAATACAGAGGATGATGTTTCTCTAAGGGGGTGGGTTCTGTGACAACTCCTTTTTTAACCCTCCTATAAATATTATTATGAATTGTAAATTCATGTATATAATGCTTAATTATAAATGATGACTAGTTGATATGAGACACAAATTTTGAGGTCTACGAGATGATGAGTTTATTATAATCCCTATATTCTTTTAAGTTATCATCAGATTTCATGTGGGATAGGACTATCCTAATATAGGTAGCTAATGGAGTAAATGGGGTTGTTGATCAAAGGGAAAGTCTATATAATTCCTCATGGGTTTCAAAACGCAAGAGGAGTCGGGGTGGGTAAGAGAATATGAGGAGAAATATTTGAACACATGATATGAAAAGGATGAGAAAGGAAGGGGAAAACACGCTAAGAAGAAAAAAACTAAGAAAATGGTTGTCTCCTTAACTGTGTATTATTATATCTGCATGGGTTTTCAATAGTGCTGGTGGAACCCATATGCTTTGAATAATTATGTATTGTGCATGTGTGCGTGTAAGGCCTATGTGAAGGCCTATGCATTAAATACAGAAGATATTTGAGAGGGATATGAATCCTCTATTGATAGGCAGACTATGAAAACCATGGGACTTGTTGGCTGAGAATCACCAAGTTTCTGGCTACATTCTCGGGACTGAGAAAACCTATGCTAGTTGAGAAATTACTAAGAAGTTGAGGCACCCTAGAAATAGTGTGCTAATAACATGGAGAATTTGGGGCTCAGAACATGGATGCGAGTACCACTAAGAATTTGATGTAAAATGCACTCTTATTCTTACAAAATAAACATAGGTGCAATTTTTTTTTTATACGTATCACTCTCGAAGATTGAATTGAGATTCTCTATAAGAACCCCTATGTTGTTTTGTTGTTTGGTTAAATGCATTGTGTTGTAATAGCTAGAAGCTATTTAGAATACCTAATAAATGGGCTTTATTAATTACATGTGAGTGAAAGGCTAAGAACTCCTAAGAAAAATAAATCTTCATACTCTTAGTTACAAGATAAGTTGCTTACTCATTATTCATTTTAAATTAATGCAACATATATGCTCGTTATAGCTAATAAAATGCATGTATTTTTATGAGGAATTTACGCATTTTCATGGTTGTGGTGAGAGAGGTTTTTACTCTCTGTTTTCAATAGTTAGGCCTTTGATGGATAATTTTTGTATATAAATGTTTTTTCCTATGAATGACATGCACAACTAGGTTTAATAAAAATGTAATTATGGCACAACACACACACACACACATACATTTGCATGTGATTCTGGGATCATGGATATCACTGTAATTTATCCTACTGATTGATTTGATTTATTATGTTTGAAAAGATTTGGTTGTTGATTCCCCTAGAGGAATTGTGCCTATATGTGTGATTGAATAACACAAATTCTTGAAATTATTTAAGCTTGAGAGAGATAGCTTAAAATTGAACTTGTATGGATATGGAAGCTAGGTTGAGTGTTATTTAAGCTCAAGAGGAATACACACACACACACACACACACACACACACACACACACACACACACACACACACATACACACACATACACATATATATAGATATATATATCTATGTGTGTGTGTGTGTGTGTGTGTGTGTGTGTGTGTGTTGCATGAGTTGAGAAATGACCCATATTCGACTGAGAATCGTGGGCTTCTCTATAACATATATGTATATCTGTTTATGTAAAATTAGGATGAAATCACAATGTAACGTGGGAATTCCATATTGATGCAAATATATATGTATGTATGATGGTAACCCCATAAATATTTCTAAATTCTAAAGGTTGATCGTGAAAAAATATTTATATCAACAAAAATATCTCAACAAACTAGATATGATGGTGATGTTTATTTTGATTTTTGAGAAATTTTAAAATTAAGAAACAAATTTAACCCCATTTCCTTAATGATAAGTTGGAGTCAGGTTAAAATAAAATAACACATTATAGATAATCGATTTAACCTAAGTGGTTGAAGGGGTTGTTACATGAAGGGTCTTTATCATTAATGTTGGACACGATTCACTTAATTCCTAGCTAAAAATTTGAATCCCTTGATATATCTTATTAGTAATCATGTTAGATAACTGTGAAATTCATAAGTAGCTTGAGTAATGTTTTCTAGAGCTGGAATTCTTTGGACCCATATGAATTTATCATAATGTGTTCTCTATATATCTAGAATGTGGTTTGAATTTTTGTTTCATGCAAAATATTTTGGTGGTCTTACAAATTTTTTGTTTTAATGGAAGATTCATGAGATCTTGTGACGTTGGATAGGTTATATGTTACTTGAAATATGGTTGATGAAATTATGTTACTCACCCATTTTTATTTTACCCTTTTGGGTCAATTTTTGGAGGTGGTGACAACCTAAAAGTAAGATAAAGGTTGCACTTTAGGAATTTTAATTTTTTCCTCATGTAACTAGGTATTAGTCCCTTAAAATGGATTACATAGACACTAATTAACATAGTAGAGTTCTTGATAGAAGAAATATATCCAAGGGTTGGAATCCCAATGTTTCATTCCCTCAGACATGGTTTCCAATTTAGAAATGGTTCACACTCAGGTCCCTCTAATTATAGTATTTAAATCAACTTAACTCACGAAAATATTAGGGGAAAATGTTTTTGGTGTCAAAATATAGTACACAATGACCTTGGAAATCATAATTACCACTCTACGCGTGCCCATTAAATGCATATCCTAAGATAAAAATACATTAAGAAACACCATTTGGCTTGAATATCTTTCAAAAATGTTTGAAAATTTCACTCATGAGCCCTTTTCACACATATCTTATAAATATAACATTGCAAGCTGAAACTAAATATCGCTTTCGAATATCCCAAAGATATTGAATGGTTCAACAATAGGTCCCTTTTTTCATCAATAGTTTGGTTAGCCAACCTCTCAACACATAAGCTATTTGGCCTAACAATGTGAGCACTTCAACCATAAAACATATTTTTACACTGACCCCCCATCATATTACATTTATACACGTGACATCATATGCCTCAACAAGAGTAGCACCACCAACCTAATTAATATGAATTGACTCGCCAACCTAATTATGATATGTACACACACACACACATTAAAATTCTAAGTTCTAGTTGGACATATTATAGGTTTAATTATGATGAACCAAATGAAGAAGAATTAGGGGAAACGAGAGTCCTAGATGGGGACAAGTTTTCAAATTACAAAGGAGGACCTTTAAATCTAACTAAGAGACCAATTGTGGGATAGGTGATGGTGGGAAGCAAAGTAATTAAGTTATAGACATAATGTGTCTAGTAAATAAAAAGGGTCAAAGAGCTTGCACTATAGAAGATATTTTCCTAGGGGAATTTATGATTCCCATAATCAAATACCTCCTTTAGTTGTAAAAATTTAATTAAATGCTAAAGAAACAATGTAGTCAATTATATAAATCATTCCAACGATGTGTTTAGGTGGTGCACCAAATAGTTTAATGTTTCTATAGATCAATATAAATAGCCTAATCAAGTCTTCACTTTATTGAATGAAAATATTATATTCTATAATTGAAACTTGATGTAACCAAATAAGTCTTAGTATATATTTAAGGGTCATATGATCAACTATTAATAGGGTGGACAAGGTCCATTTTATAGATAAGTGAAAGGAAAAAATATAAAATAAGAAGTATAGACTAATGGGCAATGAAGGTCCCAAAGAATTGTAGATATCTCCCTCATGCGCCCTCCCTTCTTTGGTAGACGCATTGATAAGGACACATAGCTAAACTACCAAGTAGGTTAATTTTACTTCAAGTTCAAATCAATTACTTAGGGGAACTTAAGTGGTTAAACTGAAATTGATTGGAATAACATCTTCAGTACCAAACTTGAATTATACACTTTAGAGAGCATGCCTACTATGAAATTGATTCTAGCCATGTGCAAGAGAAAGGATTATAAGGTACATTAAATGCCAATGATTATGACTCAATGTGAGATGAATATGTGGACTAATTTACATGCATATGCCCAATGTATTATCCTAACTACGTGATTTTTTTACTCTAGTGCACTTTTCTGTTATATTGAGCAGCCAAATTTAGGTGGAAACATGAACCAAGCATATACTTTAGTTGTGTTGTATGTGCACATGAGGTGTGTATTAATTCCAAATAAAAATACTTTAAACAAGAACAAATTTTAATAAAATGAAATTCAAATGAGTAAGAAATTCAACAACAAAGATATACACAAATATTTAACAAAAAAAAAAAAACTCCTTTATGTCTAATTTTAAAAGTGAAATAAACCTACGAAATGTATATATCAAAATGATAGATAATGTACTTCATATTGGTCTTTCAAAAGCCAATAATTTCAAATAAGAAAGGTACAAAAAGTAGGAAAAATAGTACAATATTAAAATGACTCTTTTATTTCACTAATACATATGTTTAACTCTAAATAAATAGCTTTGTACAACACTAAAATGTAATCTATAGGATGGAAAAGAAAGAAAAAAATATAAAGATCCAAAATTGTCAGCAAGGGCTTCCCTCACAAATCCAAAACTAGGACAAATACTAAGTTAGGAGAGTTTTCTTCTCTTTACCCAAGATTCATCTATGGAAATATTTCTAAATTCTAACATACAAGGTAAGGTTCTATCATATAGCTTACTACAATGTAAATCTAAAAATGTAGTCTTAAAAAAATAAAACAATTCAAGATAATAGAGATGCCAAGACAATTCTCTCAATTCTAAACGATATTGTCAATGAAAACATTTTATATTTAGCACAAGAACTCAAAAAGAAAACTAAAATCCCTAAAAGAAAATGATTAAAAACATAGAAAAAAATCCTAAAAATGGAATATTTTCAATTTTTGACCCAATACAAAAACTTAACCTACTTGCATTGGCCCATGTAAGAACCACATGTAGAAGATACATTGAAAACGCTTATACTACCCGAAATGACTATTGACAAAAAGTTGAAAGTTGGCCTCTTCTATAAATATAAAGATGTTTAATTCACTATAAAGTACACACAACACAAAAAGTAACAACAATTAAAGTAGACTCTTCAAAAAAACATTAAATGGTGTAGGGGTACTCAAACGCATACCCACAACCAAGGATCGATAAAACATCCTAACAGCTATTAGAGTCAACAAGTTTTTAGTGGGGAAATCTATAAATAAGAGGAGCGTAAATATGTAGATCTACATGTTGTTCTAAAATTAAAAAAAAAAATAGAAGGTTAAATAATAAAAACGACACTGTAGATCCACATCATTTTAACTCAGATCTATAAGACTCAAAGAGAGGAAGCTATAGCTACAAAATGAAGTAGATAGATTTAAAGGACTTGTTAAAATTCATTACCTAATGGAATAAAATGCAATGTCATTGTGAAGAAGATTTCTAATTAGAAGTTGGTCTCTCATCACCTCTTCCATGGTAGGGTTCATTTACTTCTGAAATGTGTGGTTTATCCCCTTTGTTGTGCCTATAGGTAGCTTCATTGATAGCAAAATTCATCTAGTTTAGATTTTGGAACATTTGCTTACTTTCAATAGGGAATGGAAAATATGAAAAATGGAGTGTGGTTTGAGCTTGTATGAGCAAAATAGTGGCTAAAATCTCTTGGCATGATCATAATAAACAATTTATTGACTCTCATTTTAGGTTTGTTTACAAACATACATATTTTTGGCCACTTTTCAAAAGGATTGGTGGCCACTTTTCCAAAGGAAATTTAGAAAGAAGAGGTAAAAATTACAATGACTAATATAAACTCCTCACTATTTAAACTCCTCATTATTCGAACTCCTCACTATTTAATGTTGGAATGTAATTTCAAATGCTCCGAATGATTTGCAGGCGGGAGCAGGATGTCGATTATGCACATGAGATAAATAGCGAGCACGTCGACAGCGATCAATAGAATGCGGGAGCGAAACTTGTGCAGAGGATAATGGAAGGCGACCCCCCGCATTTGACCTGTCTATTGGGCGTTGACCCAAAATGTGTGGCTCAGGTTTATTACGGGGGCTCACCCATTTGATGGGTACGGGCAGAACCATACCCCCCACAACCACCAAGGATGGTGGCTCCACCACACGCCGCCAGCGCGCCACCAAATCATCACCGCCGCGTAAATTTTCCATTGCTGCCAGTAATTCAAATTCGACATAAATGAATTTGAAGTGGTGCTGACAGTTTTTTAATGAGGCCATTAATGTTATTTTCAAGCGGTAGAATTTTGTGATTTTTGTCATCAAATGACATTAATTGAATTTACATATTTTGTCTATAAATATATAGAACAGAATTGTAATTTTTTTTAGTTGCTGAGATATATAGAACAGAGCAGTTCTATTTATTATTAGTTGTTATACGCAAAATAGTGCTTTAAAAAAAACAGAGAGAGCAAAAAAAAATACACAACAGTGTATGTTTATTTTGAAAGAACAGTGAATTTTTTTTACAGAGAGTGCATTTTTAAAATAATACACAACAGTGTATATTTTGAAAAGGACAGTGAGTTTTTTTTAGACAGAGATAGAGAAGAGTTTTTGTTTTTGGAACTATGCTTAGAAGCAGTCCAACAGTTTGGAATTCCCTCTGTGTAGAGGAAGAACTTGTAACAATTTTTTTTGGAATAAAAATTTGTTTTATTAAGTTGAAAACTCTGTTTTCTGAGATTATATTTATTTCTCTGTGTTGTGGAGGGGAAGTTTTATTTATCCATTTTGATTCTGGAATTTTCAATATTCCAACATGGTATCAGAGCAGTTTAGGCTATTTGAAGGTCAAATAAGCTGAAAGAAAGGAGTTCGTTATTGTAGAAGCCTCTCCAGCAGAGTGAAGGTTCAGACAAGAAGAATTCAAAGGTATTTCTCTATATAGTTTTGTGTTACTGTTGCAGAACAGTTAGTTAATTTAAAAGACACAGTAAAGTGTTTTTTGAAGCATAGTTAAAGAATACAGAATGGCTGGAGCTAGCACAGGTATGAGTTTGGGAAATATCCATCTCCCACAATTCAATGGAAAAAATTATGACTACTGGTCAATAACTATGAAAGCTTTATTTACCTCACAAGAGTTATGGGAATTAGTTGAGGATGGCTTTGAAGAGTCAACAAATGAAGTAGAGTTTCTTCTTTTAACTTAGGCAGAAAGGGAGTCACTGAAGAACAATAAGAAGAAAGATGCCAAGGATTTTTTCTTCTTGTATCAAGCAGTGCATGAGAGTGTGTTTCCAAGGATAGTAGCAGCTAAGAAATCCCAAGAAGCATGGGAAACTCTAAAGACAGCTTATCAGGGTATGGAAAAAGTGAAGACAGCAAAACTTCAGTTGCTGAGGAGAGACTTTGAGACTCTCTGTATGAAAGAGTTAGACACTATTGACTCATTCTTCACTCATGTGATTGGAATGGTCACACAAATCAGATCTCATGGAGAGACTCTTGAGGACAAGAGGATTGTAGAAAAACTCTTGAGAAGTTTACCCTCAAGATTCGATGTGATTGTCACCACCATAGAGGAGACTAAAGATCTTACAAAATTTTCAGTTGATGAGCTACATGCATCACTGATGACCCATGAATAGAGATTGGGTATGAATGAAAACTCATCTCTTGAACATGATTTTAAGTCCCAGATGTCTTTCAGAAGAGGAAGAGGGCAAGGCAAAGGAAGAGGAAGAGGCAGAAGCCAAAACAGAGGTGGAAGGAACAACCCTTCACATTCACATGGAAGGTGCAACAGTCAAAATCACACCCACGGCCAAGGCAGCCAGAAAAGTGGACAGCAGAATGATTAAGGACAAATGTATGATAAACCCAATGTTCAATGTTACAATTGTAAGAAATATGGTCATTATGCTAATGAATGTAGAACGAAGAAGCAAGATATGAGAAGTAAAACTAGTGCAAATTTCACTAAAGAAAATAGCAGCCAAAACAATTTGTTTTTAGCTTGTAATATGGCTGAAGAAAAGAATGAGGATTTATGGTTTCTAGAATCTGGTTGTAGTAACCATATGACAGGAAACTTAGCAATTTTTTCTATGTTAGATGAAAGTGTGCAGTCACAAGTCACACTAGGAACTGATAGCAAAGTTTCTGTTATGGGAAAAGGAGATGTGAATGTTTTAACAAGATTAGGTCCAAAGAAATCCATAACAGATTTTTATTATGTTCCAGGAATGAAGTGTAACCTCTTAAGTATTGGACAGCTTGTTCATAAGGGGTATAATGTTTTCTTTGATAATGATGTTTGTACCATCATGGATAAACCACCCAGCAATCAGTGTATTGCTTAAGTAAAGATGACAAGGAATAGGATGTTCCCTCTCAGAATGAGAGAAGACTTGAAGAATGGTGAAGAGAAAGCAGAAGTTGCACAGGAGACTTTCCAAAGAAAACCAAAGGATGATAATTGGTTATGGCACTTGAGATTTGGACATCTCAACTTTGGAGGTCTTAATTTATTGAACAAAAAAGGAATGGTAAGTGGTTTACCATTGATAGAGAAACCAGATAGCCTTTGTGAAGGTTGTATCTTGGGGAAACAACACAGAGAAAGTTTTCCTTCCGGGAAAAGCATAAGGGAAAAATCACCCTTAGAGATTGTCCGCTCAAATGTATGTGGACCGATGCAAAATCCATCGCTTGCAAACAACCACTATATCTTAACATTCATAGATGATTTTACAAGAAAAACTTGGGTTTACTTTTTGAAAAATAAAAGTGAAGTGTTTGAAAAATTTTGCAATTTCAAAGCACTTGTTGAGAACCAAAATGGGCTGCATATCAAAGTCTTAAGGACTGATAGAGGAGGTGAGTATATCTCTAAATATTTTCTACATTTTTGTAGAGAAAATGGTATTCAAAAGCAGTTTACAACAAGATATACTCCGTAGCAAAATGGAGTGGCTGAAAGGAAGAACCGAACCATAATGGACATGGCGAGGAGTATGTTAAAGGAAAAGCATTTTCCTAATGATTATTGGGCAGAAGCTATACATTGTGCAATGTATATTTTGAATAGGTGCCCTACAAAAGCAGTTATGAACAAAGTGCCGGAAGAGGCATGGAGTGGCACAAAGCAAGGTGTCACACACATGAAGGTTTTTGGATGTGTAGCTTATGCACACATTCCGGATCAGCTCAGAAAGAAGTTGGACAGCAAGGGGGAGAAATGTATTTTTATTGGATACAGTGAGGAATCCAAGGCATGCAGGTTATATAACCCATCCAGCAAGAAGTTTATTGTGAGCAGGGACGTTCAATTCAATGAAGAGGAAGCTTGGGATGGAAGCATAGAGAAAACAGTGAATGTTAAACATTGTTTATCTCATGATGAAAATGATGATGAGTTGGCCAAAATACATCCCCAAACAGCAACACCAACACAAGAGAAATACAACACACCCTTGAGGAGAAATGAAAGTGTTTCTCCAAGCACACCACAAGGAGGAAATTCAAGTGCTTCTTCAAGCATTTGTACACCTACTGAAAAAGGTAAGAAATTCAGAAGTTTGAAAGATATTTATGAACAAGATATAACAAATGAAGGTATCAACTCTTTGTTTGCTTTATATTTTCATGTTGATGATCTTGTTCATTTCGAAGAAGCCATCAAGGATAAGAAATGGATAGAAGCTATGGATGAGGAAATAAATGCCATAGAGAGGAACAAAACTTGGGATTTGGTTGAACTCCCAAAAGATAAAGATGTAATTGGTGTTAAATGGGTCTACAAGACCAAAAGTAATGCTGAAGGAAAAATAGAGAGACGCAAGGCAAGGCTTGTCGTCAAAGGTTATAAACAGAAACATGGGATAGATTATGAGGAAACTTCGCACCGGTTGCAAGAATGGAAACCGTGAGAGCAGTGTTGTCCATAGCAGCAAAAAACAAGTGGAAATTTTACCAAATGGACGTGAAGTCAACATTTTTGAATGGAGTGTTAATGGAAGAGGTTTACATTGATCAACCTCTCGGCTATGAAAAGAAAGGCCAAGAGCACAAAGTATGCAAGTTGAAGAAAGCTCTTGTAGAAATTTGCTGAATAATGAATGTTTATTCGCTGCGATTAACCTGATCATACATCAATTCGAATTGCATGCATAACACATAATCGCTTCTACCATTAATCATCACATGCGGAAAATAAAACAAGCGACAGAACATCAATTCACACACATAGAACGCAACATGTACGGGGAAATCCTATAGCTGAAAACCCCCAGCTATATGTATCATTTAATGGATGAGAAACATTCAGCAATACATAATACAATACTCCTCACAAGTACTCAGTACTATCTCATATGCTGAACACAAAACTAGCTAGATCTGAAACTAGTCACATGTTCAAATCCTTCTGCTGCTCTTCCTGCCTCTACTGCGCAATCCAAAAAGTGAATATAGCTGAATGGAATTCGAATTCACTTAGTTGGTACAGCACAATCATCATTGGCATCATCATCCCACTGATTGTGCAAATCTCATGCACAACTAATGTACAACTGCTGTCAGTCTCACCCTTTCATCTACCTCTTCCACTGGTCTTTCACTGAACTGTCCATACACTGAGTTAACTGATGTGTTCTTTAGTTGAATAATGAGTTAATATCAGTGAATTAATTAATAATTAATTCACCCAACTCATCTCTAGCATAATCACAAGTTAAACTGATCATAACTAGTTAAACTAGTTAACCGGAACACAATCTCCATTAACTCCTCAATCAACTCCACCAAAACTCTGCCACATGAGTCTAACTTAAGTCAACCATGCAACAGCTCAACTAACCCATAGGAAATTCGAATTTCCTTATGTCAGCTGCATGCCCCACCTCCGGGGGTCAAACTGAAGTGCTCCAAGAGAGTAAACTGCTGTTTATAGTCTAAATATTATTAAGGGTAAATAATATTTGACTTCCATATTTTTAGGAGAGGCAGTCCAAAAATAGCCTGTGACCTAAAAATATGAATCTCATCTATTTTTACCAACATGTCACATACTTCAAGAATCTCCAACTAGAATCCCCGAATCATGCTCCGTATGTCTAAAAATAGACATAGTCTAAAAATAGATTTTTTCGACAAAAATCACATGTGTGGTCCCCACCTAGTTTAGGTGATCACTTTCCAACTAGGATCAGGAAAGATGTTTCAGGAGGCCTCCTTCATTGTTTCTTGTTGCCATTTTCAACACTCCCTCTCAACAAGAAAGGAATGTCTTTGCATGCGACATGCAACTCCATGCATTTGCCCTGCAACCTTCACAAGCGCCATGCAACTCCATGCATGCGACATGCAACTCCATGCATTCGCCATGCACCCTTTGCATGCGCCATGCAAACTCATGCATGCACCATGCAACTCCATGCATGTGCCATGCACCCTTTGCAAGCGCCATGCAACTCCATGCATCTTCTCTGCAACTCCTCTGAAACTGAATAGGCTCCAAACAACTCAATCAGTCTTGATGCATCTAGCATCTATCATCAAAGTCTTCGACTTCTGCTGGTACCAACTGCACATGTCATCAGGAACTACTGCGCTGTTGAACTCTTGCACCCATGCACTCTTGCATTTGGTGTCAACTCTGATCCGCGCTCCAGTATCCGACACTATCACTTTGATCTGCCTGCATCACTCCAACTGATCTTGATACTACCATGCTGTGGGCACCTCGTAGCCAGGTTCAACTCATGAGATCCACACCATCTCATGAATCTGCCCAGAAATCTCCTCATGGGATTACTCATGCATGTCGCCCCACCTCATACCTGGTGGTATAGCTGCATGCACTCCCTCTGCCCGTCTGGCATGAAATTTCTCTACATGAGTGGTCTCTTCCACTCCATGATCCTCTTGTGGCTGCTCCACATCCTGAGGTTCACTATCACCTGCATGCAAAACCCGCTCCCTCTCAAGCTTCAATTGCATGTCTTCCTCCCGCTTCCCAACAGTAGGAAGCTCCGTAGACATCCCATCTACTTCAAGTCTGTAGAGATTCTTTGCTCGAATCCCAACATTCTTGACTTGTCCCGTTGCCTTGTGCCGAAGGAACACCTTTCCTTCTCTAAAGACAACTTCATACCCTTTATCCTCTAACATTGCAACTGAGATCAAATTCTTTGTTAGACCTGGTACATGCAATACATCTTGTAAAAGAATGAGTTTACCTGACTCCCTCTGAAAGGTTATGGTACCAATGCCGGTCGCATTGTATCATCCACCGTCGCCCAACTCAACATGCATCTGGAGACCTTTCTCCACCAAGTCACTGAAAAGATTCACATCTCCCGTCATGTGAAAGGAAGCGCCACTATCAAAATACCACCCCGATCCCAATGCACTAGAAAACATGCATGCGATCAATGAGAAGTCCAGCTCAAATTGCGAGGCAAGAGCCTCACCAGCTGCAGATCCAGCAGCCTGCTTGTTCTTCTTCTTCTTGGGGCAATTCTTGGCGTAATGTCCATGATCGTGACAGTGAAAACACTTCACTTTGGACATGTCATGCTCTTTACCATCCACACCGGATTGAGAAGCCTTCTCCTTGCCCTTCCCCTTCCTTGCTTTGGCAGCCAAAGCACAGTCTTCTTCATCAGATACCTTTGATGAAGATCCATCTCTGGTATTTCGCTGGATCTCCTCTTGCACGAGATCAGACCACAGTCTTTCCCATCCCGGCAACTTTTCCCGACCATTGACACTATCTTGATATGCATGCCAACTCTTCGGCAAACCAAGAAGCGCCAAACTCACCAGATCCTCATCCTCCACGGTCACACCAACACTTCCCAGCTCATCCCGACATTGGGTGAACCTCGTGAGGTACTTCGGCATACTTTCCCCCTTCTCACACTTGATGTTCCTGAGTCTATCTTTGAGCGCCAGCTTCCTCTGATCGCTCTTGCTTTGGTACAGATCCGTCAAGGCTTTCCACATCAAATATGGAGAGGCCTTCCCATGTAAACTGGATACAATGTGATCCTTTACACCCTCCAACAGGATCCTTCGACATTTTGCTTGTTTCTTTCGCCATGCTTCCACAACATCAGCATCATTAGAAGTAGGCTTTGGAATATCTTTCTCCACGAATTCCAACAGCCCATGATCATCTAATACAGCCTCCATGCGGTCCTTCCATGCAACATAATTCGAACTGCCTTCCAAGGCATATTCTAGTCGCAAACCGATGAAAGACATTTTCACCGCGGCACCAAGAACACAAATCTGCAAACTCGAATTTCACCACCAGCTGATAACTCAGTCGCTTCCGATCTACACTTGAGAGCTAATTATTTTCAAACCAGAGATTGACTGCATGGGCATTCACCAGATCTTTCACCTTACAAAGAAGGATGAATATTCCGGAGGCTACCTGGCTCGCATGCAGGCTCTGTCCGAGGAAATAATAAACAATCACCGTAATAGATCTCGACGATTAATTTAGCTCCGATACCATGTAGAAATTTGTTGAATAATGAATTTTTATTCGCTGCGATTAACCTGATCATACATCAATTCGAATTGCATGCATAACACATAATCGCTTCTACCATTAATCATCACATGTGGAAAATAAAACAAGCGACAGAACATCAATTCACACACATAGAACGCAGCATGTACGGGGAAAGCCTATAGCTGAAAACCCCCAGCTATATGTATCATTTAATGGATGAGAAACATTCAGCAATACATAATACAATACTCCTCACAAGTACTCAGTACTATCTCATATGCTGAACACAAAACTAGCTAGATCTGAAACTAGTCACAGGTTCAAATCTTCCCGCTGCTCTGCATGCCTCTACTGCGCAATCCAAAAAGTGAATATAGCTGAATGAAATTCGAATTCACTTAGTTGGTACAGTGCAATCATCATTGGCATCATCATCCCACTGATTGTGCAAATCTCATGCACAACTAATGTACAACTGCTGTCAGTCTCACCCTTTCATCTACCTCTTCCACTAGTCTTTCATTGAACTGTCCATGCACTGAGTTAACTGATGTGTTATTTTAGTTTAATAATGAGTTAATATCAGTGAATTAATTAATAATTAATTCACCCAACTCATCTCTAGCATAATCACAAGTTAAACTGATCATAACTAGTTAAACTAGTTAACCGGAACACAATCTCCATTAACTCCTCAATCAACTCCACCAAAACTCTGCCACATGATTCTAACTGAAGTCAACCATGCAATAGCTCAACTAACCCATAGGAAATTCGAATTTCCTTATGTCAGCTGCATGCCCCACCTCCGGGGGTCAAACTGAAGTGCTCCAAGAGAGTAAACTGCTGTTTGTAGTCTAAATATTATTAAGGGTAAATAATATTTGACTTCCATATTTTTAGGAGAGGCAGTCTAAAAATAGCCTGTGACCTAAAAATATGAATCTCATCTATTTTTACCAACATGTCGCATACTTCAATAATCTCCAACTAGAATCCCCGAATCATGCTCCGTATGTCTAAAAATAGACATAGTCTAAAAATAGATTTTTTCGACAAAAATCACATGTGTGGTCCCCCTCCTAGTTTAGGTGATCACTTTCCAACTAGGATCAGGAAAGATGTTTCAGGAGGCCTCCTTCACTGTTTATTGTTTCCATTTTCAACAGCTCTTTATGGGCTGAAGCAAGTGCCAAGAGCATGGTATAGTAGAATAGACTCTTATCTACTGGAAAATGGTTTTGAAACGTGTGAGGGAGAACCGACCCTCTACATCAAAGAAAAATATGGTAAAATCTTGATTGTAGTCTTGTATGTTGATGATGTTATTTTTATAGGTAATGATGATTGCCTTATTGAACATTTTAAAACAGTCATGAAAGAAGAATTTGAAATGACTGATATGGGTTTGTTGAAATACTTCTTGGGAATAGAAGTAGAACAAGATGAAAGAGGGATATTCATCTCACAAGCAAAGTATGTTTATGAGGTATTTGAAAGATTTAACATGCAGGAATGCAAATCAACAATCACTCCCACAGTGATGGGATTAAAACTCAGCAGAGAGGACAACAGTAAGGATTTTGATCCTAGTTTGTACAAGAGCATAGTTGGCAGCCTCATGTATTTGACTGCAACTAGGCCGGACATAATGCATGCTGTTAGTTTGATTTCTAGATTCATGGAAAAGCCAAAGGATGCACATTGGCAAGCAGCAAAAAGAATTCTGAGGTATCTTAAAGGTACAAAAAGGTTTGGTATTTTTTATACTACTTCAGAATGTTCAGATTTAGTTGGATACACTGACAGTGATTGGGCTGGAAGTGTTGATGATCGGAAGAGAACTTCCGGTTATGTTTTTCATATGGGTTCGGGAGCCATTTCATGGGCTTCTAAGAAACATCCCATTGTAGCATTGTCTCTTGAAGCAGAGATATGTGCATGACCCTACGGTATGACGTATGGTTTGGTTGAACACGGAAAATGCTGTTTTGAAGTTTATGCCAAGAACAGGTAAAAGGGACAGTGATCTTTTGTGACAATAGCTCAGCTATTGCATTGTCTAAAAATTATGTTTTTCATAAGAGGACTAAACACATTGACACCAAGTTTCACTTCATACGTGAATTGGTTAACAATGGTGAGATAGTTTTGCAACATTGCAGAACGGAGGATCAATTTGCAGATATCCTCACAAAGCCACTTGCGCAGAAAAGATTTGAACATTTTAGGAAATGCTTGGGTATGCAGGAAAACCTAGTAGTTGAAATTAAGGGGGAGTGTTGGAATGTAATTTCAAATGCTCCGAATGATTTGCAGGCGGGAGCAGGACGTCAATCAGGCACAAGAGAAGAACAACGAGCACGTCGACAGTGATCAACGGAGTGTGGGAGCGAAACTTGCACGGAGGATAATGGAAGGCGACCCCCCGCATTTGACCTGTCTGTTGGGCGCTGACCCAAAATGTGTGGCTGAGGTTTATTATGGGGGCTCACCCATTTGATGGGTACGGGCAGAAACATACCCTCCGCAACCACCAAGGATGGTAGCTCCACCACACGCCGCCAGCGCGCCACCAAATCATCACTGCCGCGTAAATTTTCCACCGCTGTCAGTAATTCAAATTCGACATAAATGAATTTGAAGCAGTGCTGACAGTTTTTTAATGAGGCCATTAATGTTGTTTTCAAGTGGTAGAATTTTTTGATTTTTGTCAACAAATGAAATTAATTGAATTTAGATATTTTGTCTATAAATATATAGAACATAATTGTAATTTTTTTTTAGTTGCTGAGATATATAGAACAGAGAAGTTCTATTTTCTATTAGTTGTTATACGCACAGCAGTGCTTTAAAAAGAACAGAGAGAGCAAAAAAAAAATACACAGCAGTGTATGTTTATTTTGAAAAGAACAGTGAATTTTTTTTTACAGAGAGTGCATTTTTAAAATAATACACAACAGTGTATATTTTGAAAAAACACAGTGAGTTTTTTTTAGACAGAGACAAAGAAGAGTTTTTGTTTTTGGAACTGTGCTTAGAAGCAATCCAACAGTTTGTAATTCCCTCTGTGTAGAGGAAGAACTTGTAACAATTTTTTTTGGAATAAAAATTTGTTTTATTAAGTTGAAAACTCTGTTTTCTAAGATTATATTTATTTCTCTGTGTTGTGGAGGGGAAGTTTTATTTCTCCAAATTAATTCTGGAATTTGCAATAATCCAACATTTAAACGAATATTGTTTATGACGTCGAAAACCATCAATTCCCACCTACATTGCCGTCTCCTGGTCTTGGAGCAGAACCCAGTATGCCTTTATCGCTCTTGTTCTCCTAGATATGATAATGGCTGCCTCCATTGCCGTCTCCTGGGCTCAGAGCAGAACCCAGTATGCCTTTATAGGTCTTGGTCTGCTGGAGGATATCATGACACCTACATTGCCGTTTGCTGTGCTTGGAGCAGAACCCAGTATGCCTTTATCGATCTTGTTCTGCTGGAGGATATCATGGCCGCCTCCATTGCCGTCTCCTGGGATCGGAGCAGAACCCAGTATGCCTTTATAGATCTTGGTCTGCTGGAGGATATCATGACCACCTCCATTGCCGCCGTCTCCTGGGCTTGGAGCAGAACCCAGTATACTAGCTTTACCGATCTTCTTCTGCTGGAGATGATCATGGCCCCTCCATTGCCATCTCCTAGGCTAGGAGCAGAACCCAATATGCCAGCTTCATCACTCTTATTCTGCTGGAGGTGATCATGGCCGCCTCCATTGCAATCTCCTGGGCCAGGAGTAGAACCCAGTATGCCTTTATCGGTCTTATTCTGCTGTAGGATATCATGGCCGCCTCCATTGCCATCTCCTGGGTTTGGAGCAGAACCCAGTATGCCAACTTTATCACTCTTATTCCGTTGGAGATGGTCATGGCCGCCTCCATTGCCATTTCCTGGGCTCGGAGCAGAACCCAGTATGCCAACCTTATCGCTCTTATTCTGCTGGAGATGGTCATGGCCGCCTTCATTTCCGTCTCCTGGGCTCGGAGAAAAACCTAGTATGCCAACTTTATCGCTCTTATTCTGCTGGAGATGGTCATGGCTGCCTCCATTGCCGTCTCCAGGGCTCGGAGCAGAACCCAGTATGCCAACTTTATCGCTCTTATTCTGCTGGAGATGACCATGACCGCCTCCATTGCCGTCTCTTGGGCTCGGAGCAGAACCCAGTATGCCAGCTTCATCGCTCTTATTCTGCTGGAGATGGTCATGGCCCCTTCCATTTCCGTCTCCTGGGCTTGGAGCAGAACCCAGTATGCCTTTATTTCTCTTTTGCAAGCTAGTTTTGTCATCGACAAGGGAATTGAGGCTAGCGCCAACGGCCAAAATACTGTCAGGGGCGATAATCAGGTTATTCTGCTCAAGAATCCTAGTGTTTGTATGGCCAACAACGTGTAGAAAGGAGATCATAATCAGGAGCGCCATTGTACTGCTCTTCATCATATAGCTCGGTGTTAGCAGACAATCGATATGATATGATAGAGAAGTACAGAGATAGCATATGAACGATACGATAACAGATCATTTGTGCGTGCGTATTCACTGCCTTCACACACACCTAAAACCGTGGGTGAAATGTTGATCAAACAAGCGCAGTTGAGGTTGTCAGGAAGAGATACGCAGAGCTCAGATGAGGAATTCATTCTATATATATATATATATATATATATATATATATATATATATATGTATGTATGTATAGATATATATAATTTTACTAAATTAGAACCTCTCCGATTTGGGTTTACAAATGAATTAGATGGCTATTTATTCTGGAGGTTCTCGAGGAATTTCTCAAAGAAAACTCTTTTCTAGATATTTAGAGGAAGTTGAGAGAAATCTCTAGAAATTTATCTCAACATTCATTTCTAGATATTTGGAGGAAATTGAGAGAGATAAACTCAATTCTAGGAATCTATCCTAACACTTCTTTCTAGATATTTGGAAGAAGTTAAGAGAAATCCTCTCAATCCTATGAATCTATCATTACTTCTTTATCTATAATAAGTTTTAAAAATTTCCATAAAATCTAAAATTTTCTATATTTTATAAATTAAATAAATACATAAATACAAAATAAGAAGTTGAGAAAAATCATCTCAATTCTAGGAATCTATTCTAGCACTTCTTTCTTGATATTTGGAACAAGTTAGACAAATCCTCTCAATCCTATAAATCTATCATTACTTCTTAATCTATAATGAATTCTAAAAGTTTCCATAAAATCTAAACTTTTCTAAATTTTGTAAATTAAATAAATACATAAATACAAAATAAGAGATGCTTCACGTTGTAATATAGAGAGTACTCTATAGAAAGACTTTTTGGAAAGGGGTGAGATGTTGCTATGGATGATCATACATAGTATGACAAATGTAAGGAATTCATTAAAGTTGTAGAAAAATAAAATAATAGATTGTAGAATTGAGAATCCATACAATTGAGAATTCTCACAAATATATGTAACACCATGAGCTTAATACTATGAGTCACCAAGACCAAGTGCTCATAACCACAACTCTTAATCATAATTGTTGACACAACCTCAATATTTATCTCACAAAATAAACATTTGAAAATATAGATGTTCTTTAGTTACATTTATTTGATAATAACATAGGGGAAAATAATAATTTGCATTGACTTTAATAGTAATATATGACAAATATTCACTTCCTTTAATTAATTTTGATGATAATTTAACTTAAAATGATTGGTTCAAAATTATTGATTTCAATAATAATACAATCATGCATAAAATACAAGCCCGTTACAATATATCCCAGTGTCATCATTCATGGAATATTTCAAGAAAATGATATTGGTCAATTACATTAGTTTTAGCAATATTAATTAGTTGTGTTAATTTAAGTGATAATGCATTTCAAATGATTAGTTATCTCCACGGAGATTAACTAACCTATATCAAATATATTGTCGTAATATATTGTGGTAATTTAAGGGATTATGTGGTAAATTTTGTTATTAATAATGTAAAAATTCAACCACAACAATTCAACCACAAATACAATACAAAATATACATTCATAGAGATATGGAAAAAAATAGAGAGTAATTATAGAGTCATTAATATAGGTTTGGTTTAACTAATATACAAAATGATATTTTTTTAGGATTAGGTGAGATTATAATCTCTTGTTGTTTAAAATGTGTTTTTTTAATGGATAAATGGATCCAACACTCTAAAAAGACACATTTTATTATCTTGTTTAAAATGTGTGTTTGAATGAATAAATAGATTCAACACCTTGAAAGCACCTCAATTCATTTGAACTTTGCCAATCAAACAACTTAAATATTTAAATATATGATTTTCCAATCAAAGAGTTTAAATATATGATTTTTAAAAATATCTACTAAACTTTGCCAAAATTAAAAGGAAATATGATTTGCCAATGAGCAAGCTTAAATATATGTTTCTTAAAAATATCTACTAAACTTTGCCAAAATTAAAGGGAAAAAATGATTAAAAAAAAGTAATTTTATCGATTAGTTAGGTTACACTATTAATATATGGTTAAAAATAAAAGTTGTGACTTGTAAATTCCCTTGTTATTTGAGTTTGTGACTTGTAACTTCTTTTGTTGGTTGACCTAGTACAATTGATTCACCAACTAAACTACCTCATTAACTATATCATTGATTGAGTTACTCTATAATATTTAACCTTAGCAACTCAATCTGCTCAACTAGTCTCTAAGAGGCCCTCCCACATACATTGAGCTTAATAATAATCATCATCTTACTCTATTAGCTATTCCCAGATTATATTGAGAATTTCCAATATCAAAATGTTAATGTACAAAAGAGTGTAACTATAAAATACCAAGAATTAAAGAATTATGAATATAGCATTATTAATTGCAAGCATGAAATTCCACCACTATTGAGATGTGAAATTTTCAAACTCAAATGAAATTTTAATAGCTTCCAAATTCTATTAAGAAATTGGAAGATTATATCTCATTTATTTTATTTTGATGCAATTGGAAAGAAAAATAAAAAAAATTCATTGATTTCAATAATGAAATGGCAAACTGCATATATTTAAAAGAAAATATGATATAAAACATAGTGGAAATTGATTAAAAAATATTATAGAAAACAATATTTTTTTCTATATTTTGTTTTTGAATATTAAAATATATATATCAATTATTGATCACAACTAAAATATACTTTAAATATACTTTAAGATATATTTGTACAATTTCATAAATAAAATTGAAGATTATATGTGAATTTTATTGCATTGCTTTTATGAAGAGAATGAGATTAAAAATTATACAATAACATGAAATGTTTATTAAAAATAATATAATAAAAGACATAAATATGAGAAAAATAAAATATGCAAAAATATGAAAATATGATGTAAAAGAAATTTTGAGAAAGCTCACCAAGTCATATAGATATAACTTTCTATGCTTTCACATTCTCTTATAATTTCATATTTACATATAATAAATGAATTTTTTAAAGAATAATCATACCTAATTAATTTGGTAGAAATCATTTAATTGGGTGGAGAGGTGCATTCTATAACCTATTATGACCCCATGTGTAAGTATGTCACGTCCTCAAAGAATAATAATTTTTTTTTAAAACTAATGTTGACCAAAACATTATCTTCAATCTTAGATTATATAGGGGTTCCTGCTCTGCGCGCGGTTTCTCTGATGCTCTCTTCTGAGTGATCGTTGTTCCATTGATTGTTACCCACCAGCCACTCTGCTGATCTGCCTGTCATGATTCCGGCCTCCGGAGGGGCGGGATTTCCTCCCCCTCCTTTCAACAAACATACCACTGACATCCCTGCTGCCGAAGACAAAATCGACAGTTCCAGCCCAGCCCAGCAGGTGGATTCTGTCCATGTTTTTGCTACCAACACCTCAGGAGCTGACGTTCAAGGCTCTGCAACCATTCAAGACAAGGAAACATAAATGAATGCCGCCAAGACACAACAGAAAAAAGTGTCCTTTGATACCTGCATCCCAAAGACTGCAGAAATAATCAAGATAGATCTCCCCAGCCATCGAATCAATGGGCACATTTAGTATATGAAGGATCATGCCCTTATTGGAAAGTTTATTGGCCTATGGCCAACCGAAAAAGCCTTGCAAGGTTGGATTCTCTCCAAGTGGAGGCCCAAAGGACAGGTTACCCTGCAGCTTGGCCCCAAAGGATTCTTTACGGCAATTTTCAACTATTTGGAGGACAAAACCTGCATTTTTGAGGGAGGCCCATATTTCTTCAACTCTACAGGCCTTTACCTTCGTGATTGGAAAGAATGATTCAATCCAGACAAAGAGGACTTCAACTGGGCACCAGTTTGGATCTGTATGTACTCCTTGCCACATGAATACTGGGACGAAGAGACATTAAGGGACATAGGCAATGGTTTGGGAGATTTCATTAAAGTTGTAGAGGAAACCAAACTTCGGCGATACACCTCCTACGCCTGGATCTGCATTTATATGCACTTGGCCAAGGCCCTCACGGACTCAATAAGCCTGTTTCATGATGATTTCGAGTGGATTCAAACCCTAGACTACGAGCATGTACCTTTCCGCTGCAGGAAATGTCATGAACATGGTAACCTTTACCGTGATTGCCCTCTGAATCAGCAGCAAAAAAATCCCTCCCCTGAGCACAACAAAGATGCTGAAGGCTTCACCAAAGTCTCTAGTCGAAGAAGGCATTCTAAGAAATTACCCTCTTCCTCAGATGCTCCCAAGAAACCAGATCTAAGCAATAGCATTGAAGCTTTGGCCAATCGAAATGATTTGGAGGAACTCCCTCCTCAAGCTCCCTACTCTGATTCGCCTCGCCCTCCCAAAGCTCCGCTTCCAACCTCCAAGGTCCCTGACCCTGACAGTCCCATCACTATCGCCTCCACATCTGTAGACCACTCTGAGAAAGACTCTATCCTCAAAAATGTCCTTATGGATCTCAACAATGCTACAGTTCTCAGTACTCATCTTAGCAAGGACAAAGCAGATCTGAACATGCCGTCTCACATGGAAGAAGAACCAGAGAGTATAGATCTGGGAGATCTAGATATACTTAGTTTGGAAGTGGCCTGTCATCAGCGAGAATTCAGCACCATACCTCCCAGACAGATATATAGCCTTGAAGTAGTCCTATCCAGGGCGCAGCAAAGCAAATCCTTGGGTATATAAGCTGGACGTCTCTGGGATGGTAAGAAAATCATGAAATAATCCAAGAAACGGGGGCGCAAAACAGATCTGTAGCAGACCATCATTATTGGAGAATTGCTTGTGGAATCCGGGCGATTTCCTAAGCTGACCAATTTCTATAAGACTCTCCCCCACTGTGCCTCATGAAGCTTATTTCATGGAATGTGAGGGGGCTCAACAACCCTGCAAAACACCGAATGTTAAAAAACATGATTTAGCAAGATAAGCCTTCCATTGTCTTTTTGCAGGAAACCAAATGCAATAGTACTTCTCTAGAAAAGATTTTGAATAAATCTTGGTCCGGCTCTCGTTCAGTCTTAGTGGATGCGTCTGGAGCTTCTAGAGGTCTCGCCATCATATGGAATACTCAGGTTCTTGCTCTCTATGATTTTCATGCCTCTCACTATTTTATTCAAGCTACTTTTCATTTAGTGGGGACCAACACACATGGCCACCTCACCAATGTGTATTTTCCTCAAGATCCACAAACAAAAATGGATCTGCTTAATACTATCTCAGAGCTCAACTCTGTTAGGAGATTCCCCTCATGGATTTGCGGGGGCGATTTCAACCTGATCACTGCTCTGGAGGAAAAATCTGGAGGCTAGACCAGGCTGGAAGAAGTCAGCACTGGTTTCAAAGAGTTTATCAGTAGCAATCAGCTTATGGATATTCAAACCTCCAACGGCATATACACTTGGACCAATAAAAGAAAGGGGTATCATCTGGGTAGGGATTTCCAAGCCTCCATCTTACCTCACTCAAGATATGATCATTGGCCCATATTGTTGCAGTGGTCACGCCCTGGTTCAAGATGCAACCGACCTTTCCACTTTGAATCATTCTGGTTTACTCATCAAAATTTCAAAGAAGTGGTCACTAATGCTTGGCATTCCTTCTCCCCTCTGGCTGGTGCCAAGATGTATCAGTTTCAAGAAAAGCTCAAGCATCTCAAGATTGCTCTCAAATCATGGAACCGTTCACATTTTGGTAATATATTTTCCCATCAAAAGGAACTTGAGCAGAAAATGAGTGACTTGCAACAACATATCATCACGGAAGGTAGATCGGAATCTTACACTCAACAGGAGCAAGAAATTCTTAACAAAATCAAAGAAAGAAGACAACAAGAAGAGACCTTGTGGAGGCAAAAATCTAGGATTAGATGGCTGAAAGATGGAGAGAAAAATACCAAATTCTTCCACAAGTCTACCATTCAACGACGAATGCACAATAATATTGCTTTTGTCATCAATCAGCAAGGAGATAGACTTGAAGTACATGAAGAGATTGAACAAGAATTCAAACAGTATTTTCAGGGTATTTTGTGTGAACCCCCTGGTGATAGAACTCAAGCCATCCACTCTGTCACACAGCTCATTCATAAAATTATTACTGCAGAACACAACAGCATGTTACTCAGGCTAGTCATGCTCCAAGAGGTGGAGGAAGCCATGGCGCAACTCAAAGATGGGAAAGCGCCTGGCCCAGATGGGTTTATGACCAATTTTTTTCACGCTTTCTGGGAGCTAATCAAATCAGAAGTATGGGAGCTTGTTGAAGAATATCGAGCAATGCATTGGCTTCTTCCCTCTCTCAGCACGACCTTTATAGCTCTCATCCCCAAAGAAGAAGATTCTAGCACTCCGGACAAATATCGGCCCATTGCGCTCTGCAATGTTATTTATAAACTCATCTCCAAAATCATTTCCAACAGGCTAAAACCCCTTCTCCCCCTTCTCATCTCGCTTGAGCAGACGGGGTATGTGGAAGGGTGTCAGATCTTGGACGGAATCATCCTTACGCATGAAGTGATACATTCTCTAAAGCTCCTAAAGAAACCAGGTATGATTCTCAAGCTAGATCTCTCTAAAGCACTTTATAAACTAAGCTGGA